>JABASI010003710.1:768-15739 GCA_019776505.1 Tomocerus nigrus
CACTCATCGCTTATTCGTTTACTGTGTATCATGTTGAGCATAAAATAAGAAAAGAACCTGCCTACAAACGGTGGATTGCAATTACACATATAAGAAAAGATCGTCGCAAACAAACAGGCAGCTAAATAATTATTATGCCGTACTTTGTTTTTGTGCATTTGTATTGCATAAAATACTGTTCTGACACGCGGAGGACACGTTTCTTATTGTTTCCGTCCATTTAAAGATCTGAGGTCGAATTAATTCAAATCCTAGTGGTATAGCAGTATACCTTATATGAGTAAACCCAGTCCAATAACGCCGTTTTAATCAACACTATACTATATACCTAGGCAAAATGGTTCTGATGATTATTTTGATCTTTGGATTACTACCTTACGTAAATATACAAGGACATTCCATTTTCTTCATTCGAATTCTTAGAATTGTTTTATCTTCTTCCGAAAGTTATGTAAAATGAGGACGCTAAGCATATCTTAGCGCATCATCTTTGCCTTTAAGTTAGTTTTCAAAGTGTTGATCAATAAGTCGTCACATCTCCATATGTACTCGATATAATAGTGATAAATATGCAAACTTCGTGAATAAAAACGCATCCATTCGTTAGCAGAGCGTCACATTCACATCACATACCCATGCATGTGCATATGGAAAATAAGGCACTGACGCGGAATGGCGGGCGCCTAATATCCGTTGTACTTTTTGCGATATATGAGATTGCATTTCAAAATGAACAAATTTGAATAACAAAATGAATAGAAGCACAGGTCTGGAACTAATTTGCAGAAGGCATTGAAAATCTGACGCATTATATAACCATTACTTACGCTCCCGAGTCTCGACAATCCTGTCAATCGGTGCTAACTATGTAATAGAGAGAAAATTCAAGTGTTGGAAATGCTATCGTTGTAGAAAGGTCATCAGATTCATTCATTAAAAGATGCAAAAAATGTATAATAATGATAATAATAACAATAGTAATTATTATGCTTCTTTGAAAACATGGAAGCCTAATTGGGGTTACTTTGATGATGTTAATCCCCAGGAAAAGAAACACTACGTACGATATATATTTTATTATCGAAATCATTTCTAAAAAGTTCTTTGTGAACAAATTTCAGTTGAAATGTTATTTTTCGAAGGGGAAATCCCTAACGGTATGTATTTGTATGGTTATAATTGAAAGGAACGGAACTGACTATACTATATCTGGTTAAAGAAGCAAACTACATTGATAATTCAAAGAAATTATTCCAAGTAAATACCGTTGATTGAAATAGTAACGTGCAATTAAACATTCTGAGAATATTACATTATACATTGTATCTAGTCACAAAGAAATTGTCATGTTTTGAATACTTGTCTGCATTTCTGCATATACATGCACACATACCCAATCTCAGCACTAATTGACGTACATGCAGATATTTAGTTGGAGACAACTTGTGCAAATATTTTGCAACACCAGCACTATTCCTTGAATACATTTCACTCATTTTCCGCAAACATTTACAAGTAAACGCAGATAAAGCTCTTACGCTCATTCAACCGGATGTCTCAAATGGCTAATGTGGCAATAAATAATAATGCATTGTGGTCAAATTAACTATTGCACTACTATAATGTCATAATAATATGAACTGAACTTAGCTAATTAACCAAATATTTATCAGACCAATCATTGGTACATAGTACATGTAGATTAGGGAAAATAAAAAACAAAAATATGACTTTCTGACCTAGGATCTCCTTCCTTCGGCCTGCGAAAGGACAGAGGGACTCTTTGCTCATATTTGTATTTTGCATTGGTGTTTCCCACTTGGCGTAATCGTTCTATTTGACTATCTTCCCAATGGTCAAGCTTCAGATGTTTTACTTTGGAAATGTGTGAACCCATTTGTCCATGAATTCGGGCACATTTTGGACACAGCAAGACTCCAATGTTATAGGACGCATACTCTACATCTATTTACCAAACAACAACAATTTATATCATTATATATCATTTAGCAAAGATCCTTCAAAATGCATCGAAATAATTATGAATTTTGTCTCACCTTTACTGCCACACTCTGCACAAACGCCATTTCCTGGTTTCTTAATCAATTCAGTCAAAATTCTAATATTTTTCTCCGCCATCCTTATTTCTATGGAAGATGAAGAACAGTCAGTATTGTTATTGCGAAAGTTGGTAGCATGAAGCTGAAAAAGATCGATACAAATGGATAAATTGTCATTTTTATGCAAAGTTTCATTCATGAATCTTAACTTATATTAATAATAGATAATAATACGATTAATATATGTTATTGATCTAATAAATAGTATCGGAGAAATATTATCATATTGTGGATAACTCTTTTAATAGTTGTAATAGTTGTAATAGGATGTGAGACAAGAATTTTAAATTCTGATATGATCTAAATAATCTGATTTACCGTTCTCACTGTGGCTATATAATGTGTAGTTTTATTGACGCAAGTAGTCAATCTCGTTTATTGGTATTAAAGTAACGTTCACAATGAAATGCCTACATTTGCATACATTTCTCCTCGTAGATTATTGCAATTTAAATTATGTGAGCCTTGAAATAATTCCCCTCAATTTCACGGAACTATAATATACAAACAACTTATCACTTTATTTGCATACACCAGCAATTTTGACTAGATGTGTAGTGTATGTGAAGAAATGCAGGTGCCGGTATGGTATAATGAGAATAAATTCGTCAATGAGAATAAAATGTGTACAATTTAAGGGAACAGTGAATTTGTGATAAAAGAAATGTCCATATCGTATGAAAGATGAAAATTGTATAAGTCTGAAAGTTGTTGGATATGAAAAAGTAGCAAGCGTATTTGGTAGGTGAGTGCATGAAATTCTAGAAATAAAAGGTGTAAAACGCACTTAAAATAAGTGTATTAAAAATGCAGTAGTATTAAATCGCGTCGCCAAAAGTATCATAGTCGTTAATTGTCTTATCGTGTCTCGTGACTGTCGTTGAGATAATTAAAACGGTTCTGTCAACAGGAATATTTATCTCGTTCTATATGTAGGTAGGTGGGTATAGTAGGTATGTATAGAGTGCGTTAAAATGACAACAAGCACAGTAGATAGTATATGAAATAAAAAAAATTCTGATGAAATCAATTCAAGTTTAGTCAGTCAATCCGGCTTGGAAGGGAGGGAGGTAGGTCACTTGTTTTGCTTAGCTCAGGTTTAGAATTGTAGATAAATGTGTAGCCTTGTTCATTCATTGAGGATTCTGTGTGCAGTTTTAATTCAGACTAGTTGAAATGCGTAGCTGCATGCATAGAAATGCCCACACAATGAAACTAGTACAATAACAGGAAGGATGTCTAATAATAATTATGAGTAAAGTAAGTAACACATGTGTCTGTCGATTGCTTCGTCTGTGTATTAAAGTATTTATGTCGCACACAGAACCCTCGTTGTACTAGTCATAAGACTTTTAAAGCAAACAGACACACTCTAGTATGTACTATGACTGTTTATAGTATGTGTATATATATGGTTGAGAATATGTATTTAAAGAGGATATACCTATGTAAACAATGAAATTATTGCTGCATTCGTCATCTGTATACGTAGAAGTGTAGAAGTGAAGGATAAGGCACAAGTAAAATGACGATGAGGTCGTTTCCACCAATAAACAATAGAAGAGCACACGTTTGTTCTCTATGTCTCAGATCATATGCGAACAATATGTCATTTATGCTACGCACAGCAGAAATATATAAGTTCACTTTTTAATATAAGTCTCAACTCGCATACTCATCTGTCTCTCCGTTTGTTTTTGCACAATTGTTTTCACTTTATTATATGGTTCAAGTCCCGACTCTATTCCTTCACTATAATAATATTAAGAGTTTTTGCGATCCTCCTATGCACTAAGCATGCTACAGAGAAGAAAACAAGTTATTCTTTGGCAAAAACTACACCGGGTTTCGTATTTACGTGAGCTAATGCGAGAATTCTCGCAATAAACCATTAGTATAGCTTATACACGTTATAAATACACTTGTCTCCATCTGCTCCTCGCACTTGACTCCATTTCCTTCAACTCGTCCTCACTGTAATAAAGTCAGAGTACTATTAATGGCATTTTATTAGCTATTATTATTTATCACGGATATTATACACACTCTCTTGTTTATCTCGAACTCTTCCGTTACACAACACAGCTCATATGCAGCTAAATACTTCCTCAGCTCAGATTACTAGTACACTAATAAAATCACTCTATAGAGTTATTACTGTTTACAGATTGAAACTTAGTCACGGCTTATTAATATTATTACTTATTATTTCAAAGTGCTATACATTGTATTGCGACTGGGACAAAATTATCTGGCTCTTCTAAGTATAAAGTAAAGTCTTCTAGTAGTCTATGTTATATTATGGTTATGTGATAGCCGAAACTGATTCCTCCAACGAATTCAAGTCAAGTGACGCTACTAGACTGAAAATCAACTGGATTCAAGTTAACTGAACTGAAGTGACTGAAGTACAAATAAACCTACATAGTTTCTAAGTTGTGTTTGCGAACAAGTTGCAACTATAGTAGTTAGCCAGAACATAAAGTGATATTAAACTCCTACATATAATATTTGTCTATGTAGAAAAGTAGCAACTTATGTAGTATACGGATAGATAGAATGTTGTATTACATAGTTTCCTCTCTCTCTCTCTTACTCTCCTCCAAATCCTACTACTACTACTACTGGCTGATATCTGTTTAACTTGACTTGTTTTGACTTGACTGCTGTTTTGCTCCTTGTGGTTTCCTTCTGATATTGTACATGTACATACAAAGTATCTTTACATCACTTGCTATTACATCCAATGTTTTGACTTACGAGATATTTACTTTGTACTACTTTGTAATAAGAATGTTCATATACACCAGCACTAACTAAGATTAGTCAATAATAATATAAAAGTAGTGATAATATGGATCGTATAAAATAATATTGAGGGAAGGAGACACTTTATTAGTAGTGGTTCAATTTAGTGTGAGAGGGATGTTGTGAATTGGGATTGTGACTGGAATCAAAGCTAAATAATCCAGTATAGAGGTATCTGAAATGTAATTTACGTTGTTGTTTACAAGTTCTAGTATGGTATAGCCTTGCTTAGAGAGCTCTTACCCTTATTCTCATTATGCTATAATCTATAGCTACATACATTCACAACAACACAAACACAACGTCACAAACAAACATCAAAGCAGTTCTCCTCTGCCCTACAATGCACAGCAATGTAACAACACAATCTGCTCACAGAACACTTTTCAGATAATATTATGATTCTCTCCTAAATACAAAGCCCATCGTCTTCAAGAATATATAATATTGTTTGGATGTAGGTAGTAGAAGATCTATAGAGGATTCTACTTATCTCGACTCCTTCTTATGTATAATAATTGAATCTTATGTCTGAAATCAACATGCACAGATAATAAACACTTATATAACTTGCAAACATATCCTTTGTCTATCCAGTAGGCTCTTTTCTTTGTAGTATATAGGTCCTGACTGACTAATATTATGCAGAACAGGACAGAGAGAGAGAGAGAGAGAGCTAAAGGAGAAGAAGGAGGGTTATTGTCTACACTGTCTACTTTGTTTGCAGCTAAATTCTTGTAACTATACTTATTTCGTTAAGACAAGTCAAGAACACTTGCTAGTAGGGAGATATATACTTAATTTGTTGTTGTTTTCTTGAGAAGATGAAGGGGCTTGCTACTATTCTCTGTTTTATTACATTATTACTTTCAAAAGGGATTCTCAACTCTATTATACAATTTACTATTTACTTATCTAAATCCTCAAGGATCAATAATATTTTTCACTTAATTCTCTACATGTAATTATAAGTTATAAGAGAGGAAAATATTTTCGAAGCTTTTACAAGAAATGCTGTCAGAGAAAAATAAAAAACTGTAACTTACTTCTGAGAAAACGTATAGAAACTAATACGAAACGTTAATAAATGCAGAGGATTACATAACGTAATGTTTGAGGTTACTTTGTTGTGAGTCTACTGGATTGTTGTAGTAGGATGATAGAACGTAATAAATGGATGTGCTGTTGATTTGATGGAAGAGAGAGATAAGTATTTATCATTCACAACTTTGTTGCGTTGCGCTGTTTTAGCTTCGGATCTACGTTATTTCTATATACAATACAATACTACACTATGATGCTACATATTATGCACGTTTTATTTAACACTTTGCTTTTTGCTGGCTCAAAGGCCAGACAGACAAATATACACTTTGTATTGTCTGTCTGCCTCTATCTATTATTTATGTACCTACCTGAGAGTGAGCTATAGATAGGTAGAGTTTTTCCCTTGTCCATTTATTTATTTATTATTGGTTGTTTAGTACCTACTGTCTGCATACTTGCAAAAAGAGTTAACTTACTTTTATACAGCCTGAGTCTTTGTACTCTCCTAACGAGATACAGGGATAGTCAAAATAAAAGAGTGAAACGAAACTCGTCAGACGCAGACAGAGCTTTATAGTCCTAAAAAACGAGGCAGACATAGGCTTAAGCTGAGCAAAGGCGCTTAAACTCACTAAAGCCTTTTCATACTTCATACATAACATAACAACATAAGGATATAGCGGACAAAACAACGCAAAACGCAACTCTATTGCTACAAGGTGATACATTCATACATTTTCTTTACTGTACTTGTACTTTTCGACATTGTATGCTTATCTATGATCTATAGAGCTTTGTATTTACCTACGTATGTATGTATGTGGCTTATAGTATAGTTCACCTTTTTTTCGTCTGCGTTTGTAAATAGTACAGTCGTTTGCACGAAAAGAGCAAGACCTGACCCACCTCATTTCCGTAAAAGAGTCGTCGTAACATTACGTCCTCCCTTTGGTTGGGAGCATTGAGAAAAGCAAGAGAAGTTCTCCGAAGCAAAAGCAACTTCCTCTGTTTTCCCACAGAATCCTTCTTCCTCTAGCCTCGAATGTTTTTGCCAGAAAGAGCCCTAGTCTCTCCCACTCTTCAAAAAACTCCAATCGACGAAAGTAAAAGTGATTCTCCAGGGAACCGCCTTTCCAGCTCCCCTTTCCACCTCTTGCAACTTATATCTATGTCTGACTGCACAGACGAAAACAGAACTAGACACACATAGCTAAGGCAAAGCGGAAAATCAGAATATATAGGTAAATCTAACTACGTAATAGTTCCAACTTCCAGCAACATGGGCTACATCGTAGTAAACCAGAAACACTAGGAGCACCTGTTCAGTTCAGAGTACTTTCAACACTATTTTTACAGATATAGGTTAACTCATATCTCCTTTGAATTGCGATGGAAAATTCAACGTATAAATAAAATGATGATATATGTAGCTATCTATAGGATTGCTTGAAACATGTTCATGCAACTCTATGATTATTAGCAAGTTTTACTATGCTAGGACAGCTAGGATGCTAAAGGTGTATATTATGTATGTATTTATGTGTTCAGTTATATGAATATAGGGATTATATATAAATCCTTTTTACAAATTACAACTCGTGCATCGTGCTCGAATGCATGTACATAGCCAAGTCATTCACGAAACGAACTCCGCAGTTGTATTTTGATTTTCTATGCAGTGGAACGTAAAGCGTAACTCTTGTGCTCATGTGTTGGCAATGAGGATGAGACTAACAGCACTGAAGATGAGTAGACATCGTATCTGTGTGCACAAAGAGGAACAGTTCATTATTATAAAACATAATAAATGGATTGAATCACCATAGTCTACTCAGCTAGCAACCACCACCACAATGCAAAGTAGGAAATAAGCATGATAAAGTGAACTTGTATGTATCTGTGCAGAGAATAATAGTCGAGAGTCGAGACAGATGCAAAAATCCGGCTTTAAAGTTCCATTGACTACGCACGGATTTCCTTCGTTGCATTCATTATCTTCCGTATCACAATCACATAACAGAACAGAACAAATATTATTACTACTACATATTCGTAGACAGACAGACAGATCTGTATTTTTTATAGCATCTGAAGATATACAGTCTGAGTGCACTGCTGAGCACGCTGGCCTTTTTCTTCGCAAAAACTAGCCAGGAGTCGCAAAAAAAGGGTTCCTAGCGAGGATTCTGCACAGATAATGCCATACAAGTTCAACCAGAACCAGGAGAGTCGGAAAATCCTCCGTCAGACTCAGACTAATTGAAGAAAAGGAAAGGCTAACGTGAGAGGAGATTGCAGGAGTGCAGACAATGAATCCTACATAGTCGCAGAAAAAATAGCGTTAGTTTAACTTGACTATCTCAACCTCGTCTTGTCTGGCTTCCCTGCCTTTTCCTTTGAAACTGATATGCTCTTTTGCTCTGCCACGGTGTGGTTGCTTGGAATGCATGAGATTTCGGCGATAATATCGAGAATCCAATTGCAGAATGGCCACGTATAGAGAAGCGCATACCATAATACCTAGACGAGTTCTAATTGCAATTTGCAATTCATACAAATATGTGGTATGGGAACGGAATCTTAAGAAGCCTCCCACAAGGGGCAACAGGAAATTATACGCAACTCAATAATACTATTATAATAATATGCATGTGAACCTTGTTTCACCAGCCTTCCTAAGTAGTCTACTTTCCAAGAAGCCAAACATTGTGAATGTAGGTATCTACTAAACAAATATCAAGTTCACAACCAACTTCTCCATCCTCGCTATTTAATTCACAATTATAACCACCGGATATTCCTTTCAGCACTTGTATGTATATCCCTCGCCAACTTTTTAGCCCATACTTCCTTCCCTAAGAACTTCATCCGGATTTGGAAGGATTGAATGTTAGTAGGAATTTTTGAAGAAAATTAGAGCTACTGAATTTTGACCGCATGAATGAAAATTTTGATTTGATGAATTCTGAACCGAATTCTGAATTGGGCCATGTAATTTTGACAGAAGTTGAAACTTACCAGCTAGCGAATTTTAGGAGCCCAAAATAAATTGTGAAACGAATTTCATTAGGTTTAGTGCAAACGGTTAGGTCTTTCAAATGTTTATATTGACCTACAACAATAAATTCAAGTCTAAAAAAAGTTTTTAGCCATCAAATTCTGGGAATTGAGTTCTAAAGTAGCAGTTAAATACAAGATGAGGTAGCGAAATTAGCAGAGGAGTGGAAATCGAATGATCAAGAGTTGAAAAGAAAACTTTTAGCGAATGAATTTTAGAAGTGTGAAGAATAACTGAGTGAATTTCCACCTAGCAGCTAGCGGAAAATTAGCAGTCAAATGCATACGAGCAGGTGCTGAAATTTATATCGGGTCATATAAGTCAGACAGTTAAATCTACAGCAGACACCTACACTGGCTACACTAAAACAATTTGTAATTTTATGCGCTTTTCATGTTTGTTAACCTGTTTTCTAGTGAGTATTGAGTATACAAGGAAATTCATCCCGTATCCACTTACCTACGTTACGTTAGCCAACTTTTTTTGCAATTAAAACGCAATTCGTTACATTCACAAAGATGGATGGCAAATCAACGATCTATGTTCTATCACCCCTGTTTGCATGGTACATTAGGGTTGATACAACTGTAATTGCGTATTATTACCATATCGCTGTATAATATCCTTTTACTAAATAAATCTGCTACACACCAGTTCCTAGCCATGATAATTCCCATAAGTAAAAAAAAATGAATAAATAATGAATAAAAATGCAAAGTATTTTAATTCCCATAAGCTAAAGCTAATACATAGTAATTGTATATTCTTGCCGGATGTTTAATGTTTTTGCTCCACGGATTTACTCAGTTGTATTTTGTATTGTAGTAGAAGTTCATTCATACTTTTCAAGATGGATTGTACCCATGTAGCACTTTGCATTTATTTACCACTGCCAGCATTGTTATGGTCATGAGTAGAGTGCTGATGTACTAAATACGTTTGCACTTAGTAATTACACTTGCAGTTGCATGGCATTTGCTACACGGTACGGTACCTTCTCTTTTACTGCTCTACATGAACTCAATCCACTTCAGTTCACCCACCACACACACACACCACACAACTCAACAACTGGCAGACAACTCACAACCTCATAAAGAATCCTCAATGAATGAATGAATGAATGAAATATCATTAACAAAACTACAGGAAATGTACAATTTTTACTACGGAGAAATAGAAAAATGCATCTGCTCAAGCACTGTTTTATTTGTTCACTTCTGAAAAATAATTCCGTACAGTTCTCTTCTTTTAAGACAAGTAATAACATTGCTTTTCTACTAATGTGCAAAACACACAAAATACATTACATATTATTTACTTTGTATTTTGTATCCATCCATCTGCCCACTTCACAACAT
The DNA here is from genome assembly GCA_019776505.1 of Tomocerus nigrus. NCBI lineage: Eukaryota > Metazoa > Arthropoda > Collembola > Entomobryomorpha > Tomoceridae > Tomocerus > Tomocerus nigrus. The sequence continues at coordinate 11,163 of JABASI010003710.1, forward strand.
CCTATAATATTCTATAACTAAATAGTCGAAAATTCATCAAACAGTTCATCATATTATTTAAAGGGTAATAAACTTTGTAGCCAATGCTCCTAATCAATAAAATTCATTTTGTAGCTTTACAATTTACAATCAAACAATCAAAGCAATTTGGACAAATTAGAAATATAAACTCAGCCTCTCCAAATAACATCTACTATATAATATGACCAAAGTAAAAGATAATCAAGGGTAATATTAAAACAATTACTACAATATAATTTTCTTAATTTAGATCCCAATATTTTAATAACTAATAACACCAATCTTTTACGTTAAACGATGTAAGAGCGAGTAGTTTGCGATCAAATCTATGTGACAGGTTCCGGATATAAATCTACATCAAAATTGTCCACGTGAAACACAAGGTAGCGATGATTTACACTTGGAGTGCAATGTAATTTGACTATAGATTCCAAAGCTCCACATTTCGGTGATTTAACGGCAAAGAAAACTCTTTTCGTTCTACAATGAAGCAAGGCCATTGCACACATAACACAAGGTTCATTGGTTAAATAGACATCTAGCCCAGTACAAAGATAATCACTGTGTTCATTTCGAGGACGCTTTGAAGAATAACTCGCTAGGAGGACTTCATCCGATGGCATGTCGGGTAATCGGCAAACAGAGCCCCCCTGGAGTCTTGCGACGCCATCGATAGCAGAAATGGCAGCATGCTGGATTGGATGTTTATCTTTCAAAGCTCCTGGACTGACACTTATAATTTCTTTAGCACTATCAGCAGGATCATAGATAAGACAACAGGGTCGGTTATCATGCATCCCACGAATTGTAAATAAATATTCAAAGTTTCGAATCACTTCACTTTTCTCTTCATGACTAAATCCACAGTCTTCTGTTATGAGTTTTTCAATGTTTTTGTCAGGATGAAAATTGCATGGCCAATAAGTAATCACTGTGTTATATTGGAAACGTGTTAATGGAGGTCTAGACGGCACTTTGGTAGCTATGAAAAGTGCTGAAGTCTAAACCTTGGAAATAGTCTTTCGACTCTCCGGATGCTTCTTTAAGAATATCGTGAACGTTTTTTGTAGGATCTTCTGAATCGTCAGATGGAGGGCAAACTAAAATTTGGAGGAGTCCTTCTCTACTTCGAATTCTTTTGAGGTGACTTAAATTTTGCGATAATTTTGGGAGACGCGTCGCAAGAATTGATGCTTCACGTCTATCTGTTATATTAGCTATTATCATGTCGGTAAGAGGAATGTCTGTTGTGTAGTCGTCGTTGAGAACTGCTCTTATGGTGATAGTAGATACGGGTGCATTTTTCACTGTCGACTTGGAATCGTTGAGTCGAGCTTTTTTGCAAGTACTAGGTCCAAGAATTGACTGGACCTTATTTGGTAAACTTGGATTGGTACTGATAGTAGCTTTAGTAGTAATAGCAGCAGGATCAAGTGATGCTGAAACTTCATTACTAATCTCAATGGGATTTGTACGCGTTATTGTAGTGATTTCTACAGGTGCAGGAGACAGATTTATAGTAGTAGTGGCATTGACATCAGGCTTAATTTCTTTATCTGGATCAGAATTTTTGCAAAGTATTTCGACAGTGACAGTTTCTTCCTTCTCAGCAGGACTTCTTCTTTCCATTACGTCTTCTTCTAAAATCTCGAGATCGTTATTAGTGCTCATTTTATGACGAAAATCAAATAAACCGAAATTGTTATTTTGGATTTTTGTTACAACCGTACTGCTTTTACACGGACAAAGCACACGCCGTTCCGGCGTGGCGTATTTTTCGGTTTCATGTCTTCAATTTTCGGTTTTTGATCTTCTGAGCTGTCGTTGATAGAAGAAATTGCATTTTTTGAAGAAGATTGAGAAGTAAGAGAATTTATTGAAGAGTTATCACTGTCGCTGTCACTTATATTAACGTTTTTGCCTTTCGCCTTTTTGCCATTGGACAAACTATGATTGTTGTTTATAGATAAAGCGTTACTGGAGTTCGGAATGCTTTTTGGACCCGCAAACACTACGATAAACAGACCATTCGGAGATATACGATTGAATACTTTTTCACACCAACTATCTAATTGGGACAAATATTTTTCCTTATTTTCTAAAGCTGCCAGACTATTTTCTTTAGGATCATCCATTTCGCTTGATAAATCCAGATGAGCCAAAGAAAAGTTATGACTTGATGTTGTTTTTAGAAGCTGATTTATGACGTCTTCGTTGTTTGAAGCTTCCACTGGATAAAATTTCCTATTTTCTCCGCTGTTGACACTCTTATAGGCATTGAGGACGTCTTCAGATGCCACTACAGCCACTGTAATCAAAAATGAAAACAAATCATTAAGAATAAACAATAAATATAATGGTTCATTAGATTCAAGGTATACAATGTACACAGAAAATGTAGTCAAAGATGATTGGAATTGGAAAATAATTATTCTGTATTAAGCCGAGATTGGGCTCAAGAAGACATTACATACTTATACTGATAAAATACTACATTTAAGATTGGTTGAGAAACTAAAGTTATGTGACGATATAAAATATAATAACATTATAATGGAAAATGGAAACAAATAAAAATGGACCTATCTATAAACGTCTTTTTTCTTTTATGATAAATACAAATTACATAATATGTAATCTTTGACGAGTTACATTGAAATAGTGATAATTGATATACAATAGAAACTAGCAATTTGTAATTTTATATAATTATGTGGATAATGATACGAGCGCATGGACATTTTTCCCTGAATAAATACTACGAAATAGAAATAAAGAACACCAATATACATTTATTTCAAACCGACCTGATTTCTTCACTTTTTGTGTATGGGCAAATAAGGAGGACGCCAACTCACACTCTGGAACATGTCTGTCATTGGTTACCGTATTGTCTCCAAAAGAGTATCCTAAAGACATTACAACCAAATTTTAAAAAACACGCAAATCAAGGAATAATGTCAATTATAGCATTAACATTCATTCATTAATTAACATTTCTTCTGGTAAAAATTAATTAGGAGGACTTTTGTTCGCAAATATCGGAATTAAAGGTCAACTGGAAGATATGCAAAGTACTGTACATTCTAATATACATTTAAAAGTACCTTTATCATCCTTAATTAATTATTGCAAATTATAATGCTGGTATACCTTTTTGAAGTTTCAGCTTCACAAGTTTCATACATGTTACAGCATCTTCAGTGGGGCAATGGCCTTTATTGCCTTGCTGGATGTTTTCTTTTAGCAACTCCTCTGCAAGTAGAGAGAGTTTTGATTTCCGACCACGCAGTCCGCTTAAGTTGAAAATCACGCTTGTGTCTATCACATATGGATGGAAAACCTAATGAGAAACATAGTAAAACATGAATGTTAAAGACCCAACTGACAGAAAAATAGTTTTTCGATTAAATTTTGCATAATGAACAATATCGTATTATCTTTTATAAATTCCTATTACAAATTGATAGTTTGCATAACCTACCTGCAAGGCCAATAAATCGCAATTCAGGGATTGTCCAATTAAAATGGCATCATCTGGTAAAAGCTTTCTGAGGGCACGTTGAACATCTTTCAAAGATGTTGTAACATCACTCAGCATTTTTTCGGTTATCCCGGACCACTTAGTCAGGTAATTTGTAATGCGCTCCTTCGGCTTCACCAGTGTTTCGTATATAACCTAAATAGTTGAAATAGCGACAACCATTAACATCAAATAAAATGTGAAAGGAAATATGAATAATTAAAACTAGAATAACATATACAACCAGTGACAAAATGATACCACCTAATTAATCATTAATTACCTCCAAGTTTTCATTGACAACAGATATACGTGTCAAAACTTGTGGGGACTTCTCTGTTGAACACATTTCACAATCGATAGCAAACATAGGTGAATTCACGCTGACTTCCTTGTATGACTTTTTCAGAAATTTAAACTTTGTATACCTAAAGTAAATAATAAAATTGAAATTCAGTGTGAAAAATTTATTTCTAGACATTATTTTAATAGTCAATCTCACTTTCCAGACATTTCGGCCTCAAACGGCTGAGGATATCCTTCCGCCAACTGTTGAGCCATACTAAGAAGGAGATATGTTCTAGGAAATACATCTGATGGAGGAAGATCAGCTTCTTTGATCAGCCCTTCTGGTATATCTTCTTCATGCCTGACAGGAAAAACCGATCGAAATACTTTCAAGATCTCTCGAGAGCTTACGGCGGCCTCCAGAGTTCCACACTCTACGAAATTATCCATTACATAATTTTTTTTACATAGGCAAAGGTAGAATTTCATAAAACATAATTCACAGACAGTGTAGTTTGGAATATACTACGAATTTATAAATGAAAAATATTATGCTAGACTTACGTTGAATGATGTTTTGCTTTTGAGACTCAGTAAGGGGTACGCAAGTCATTTCCTTTGTTACATCAGTTCCGTAATAAACTGGAGCGACGACTTCCACGCGATTTTGAAAATATTTTGTCACATTAGGAAACAGATGTTCAAACATGTGGAAATCGTATGATGTTACTCCGTCCACAATTAC
>JABASI010003711.1:0-15738 GCA_019776505.1 Tomocerus nigrus
GAACTGCATTTTCAATATAATCAGCGAAATCAACAGTAATCTTATCCAAGGTCTTATCGGCTTGCAGATAAATTGTTACTTTATCTGTGGGAACCAAGTGTGCTTTCTTTTTAAGCTTCTGAATACGATTGATAACTTCTCTTGCGACTCCTTCGTCCTAGACATACACAGAAAGAAAGGCATAAATAAATTATCAGGTTGAGTATAATGGATTTGACACAAACTTCCACAATTAAATCAAATAGACAACCTACCAACATTTGTTGATCTGCTTTGGTATTGAGGATGACCAGGACAGGACCATCACAAGCAGCTTCTAATTCATTAGCGCCTTTTCCTCCAACGTCATACGTGATATACATTTCATCTTTGCTGATAAAATGTCCACAAACTTCGACTCCTCCTTTCTCAAGACAGGCTTCTATTTCCGCGTCGTTTAATGACTGTAAAAAATTGAATTAATACATAATTTTAGAAATAAATACAAAATCTCTCATCTAAATCATTCCGTATAAATCCATTGAGGTTTGAGGTAATTTCTATTTGACTAATGACTATAACTAATGAGTATCATCATTGTGGAATTTCACTACATGTTTGCAAACTATTGGCTTGGCGGGTGCCGGGCGGGGTACACATACCCGCTCCCCATAATTATTTACGTTCATTAAATGAATTATTTGCATACCTTGATAGCATTGGCGATGTTTTTAAAGTCCGCTTTATACTTAGCCCCAAGGAGTTGATGATTAGGTTGAGCTTTCAAATGCACGTCAAATGCTGCTTTGTTGGAGCTGAGAGTGAGTTTCTTCACATTTAATTCTTCTAGGATATAATTTTCTAATCCGCTTATATCTTTCAAAAAATCTTCATTCGCATGTACAACAATGACTTCCGGCAATGGGAACTGAAAAATCATTAATTATTTGGCATAACAATTTTTGAAAAGTCAAATCACATACGTTGACAAATATTTTTGCAAAAGTAATAACTATTATGCTATTGCACGTGTAAAATACCTTAGTTGGTATAGTTCTACGGTCTCTTGCCAGTCGCCCCAATTCAATTACTTTTTGCATCCCTTCGACAGCCTTTTCAATCCTTTGATCGATCACCCACTCTCTACAGAACAATTGCTAATTTACTTTCTATTCTATTCAAAGCATGTGACAATTTATAATGTAAATAACAATTAAAAGATTCTTACTGTCCTGTAGGGAGCATTAAATAATGGATACTCTCATCGTGTACGTTGTCTTCCGACTTTTTAATGACTCTTCTCAAATTTTGATAAATCGTTTCGGTGATAAACGGAGTGAACGGAGCCATGAGCCGTGTCAGCGTAAATAATACGAGGAAGAAAACGTCTAGAGCTCTGTAACAATCTTCAGCATCACCTTCCCCCTGATAAAATATTTATTTTAATTTCGAATCAATCTCAAGCAGCAGGAACTACTGTAAATACCTAAACTAGAAAATTATTACTTACCCGTAATCGTCGTCGATTAAGCCGAACATACCAATTCGTTAACTGGTCAATAAAGCGAACTAAGTAAGGCACAACCGTATAGAGCCGATATCCAGACATTTCTTGCCTAAACCACAAAATTAGCGTCTGCACGGATGAAACAATCCATCTATCCATCACATTCCATTTTGATAAATCTATTCCTTTGGTTTGCTCTAGCGTATCCGAAAACTTGAGATCAACATTTTCCTCTTTTGAAACTCGGATCACATTTTGGACGAAAAATCTGTATGCATTATACCTGAAATATTTATCAATTGTAACATGTTTATATTGTCAAATTAGTACACATTATGAAAATTTTAGCTTCGAGAACTATGATTGTAGCAATGAGGAAATAATAGTTAAAGAAATGAACTTGAACTATTATTAGGATTTTCTCAAGGCATTTCTATTGTCCATTAGCGAAGCTGTATGACTATGAACCAAAGCCAACAGAATTAGAATGGACACACAGATAAACAATGAATTATCCAATGATTTTGCTTACCAAGGTAGAAACACATCCTTAAGCAAATCTCTAACACCCTCTTCTTTAAACTTCAAGTTTTCGGCTCTAACCACCGGGGAATTAATTAAATACAGCCTCAATGCATCAGCTCCATATTTATTTACAACTTCCATTGGATCTGGATAATTCTTCTTTCTTTTCGACATCTTTTGTCCATCCGAAGCAAGAACCATGCCGTTTACAACCAAGTTTTTGAAGGGCGCTTTGCCAAAGAGTTGAGTGGAGATAACCAACAGAGTGTAAAACCATCCTCGAGTTTGATCAACACCTTCTGCGATGAAATCAGCTGGGAAACTATCCTCGAATTCCTCTAAAATAGAATAAGCATAATATTATAAACTTTCCTGAATTTAATCCTTCCATTATAAAAACATTCAACTTATAAATTACGATCAAAATAATGTCTTACTTTTGTTTTCAAAAGGAAAGTGATTCTGAGCATAAGGCATGGAGCCCGATTCAAACCAACAATCAAAAACTTCAGGAACACGCCTGAGTGGAGGGTTTCCTGGAATAGCCGACGGAATTTCGATTGGGTCCACACTGCAGAAGTTATTGGATTAGTATACAGTTTATGTTTCTAAAAATTTAATCTTCCATAACGGTAAAAAAATACTATTTGGTTTTTGATGTCAGGTAATCGTCATGTAGCAATTTTAAGTAAATAAGCAGAAAAAGCTTACAATTCTCTGTGTAGATCTTCCGGCGCGGGTTTTCCAGCCAGCTCTTCCAATCTAGCACGACTTCCGACGCAGACGATTTCTTCAAAATCTTCGGATGCCCAAATTGGAATCGGTGTTCCCCAGTAACGACTTCGGCTAACAGCCCAATCTCTTGCATCTTTCAACCAGTTTCCAAATCGTTTTTCTTTAACGAAATCAGGAACCCTACATCACATAATTAAGAATCACTGCAATTTTGGCACAAGGAACGGGTTTTAAGACTCTAAACATAGTAACATCAAAACATACCAGTAAGTGGATTGGTTATTATCGATCAAGTTTTTTCTGTAATCCTCTACTCTTATGAACCATGATGGTACTGCCCGGTAAATCAAAGGAGTGTCAGACCGCCAACAAAACGGGTAACTATGTTTAACAGTTCCATTATGCACCAATCGTCCTTTCTGCTTCAGTATGGCTATGATGTTTTTATCTGCGTCCTGCAAATATAGCAATTTTTTGTAATTTGTCAAGCATTTCGATAAAATGAAAATTGTTGTCAAAAGTTATACGCAATCAAAATGGTGGTTTAACTGCTAATTAACTCTTGACATTTACTTTGGTCCATTAGCGAAGCTGAACGGTTATGAAAAAACCAACAGAATTAGAATGGACAAAATAAAAAACATCATAAATGAATGTACAACTTACTTTTACATACTGGCCAAGAAAGTCTCTAACAGGCTCTGTAAACTGTCCTTTAGCATCTATTGGGCAAATTGGCTTTTGGTCCTCTGAAATTATCCCATTTTCTTTGCATACCCTTTAAATAGGCCAAATTTTCAAAATTAAATTTATAGCCATGCATTCAATCAACAAAATGAAGTAATTTTTTCAAGTAACATTTGCTCAGAAAAAAATCTAATCGCGAAATATTATTTAAACTTTAAACAGATAATAACTAATAAAATAGTATTACGGAGATATCAGTTAAATTGGATGGATCAAATTCAGCCTTGCATGACCTTCAACGTAAGCATAATGTTACGTCATCTAATAAGCAAAGCTAATAATTCCACAAAAAAAGATGCGAATGATTATTACCTGTGATCGTCAGCACCAAAGTATGGCGCTTGATGGACAACCCCCGTACCAGAGTCTTGAGTTACATACGTATCAATGAGAACCCGGAAAGCGCCTTTCGCTTTGTGCTAAATCAGTAGGAATAATTCTATCGGTAAAACTAAAACTTCCAAAAGGCAAAAAATAAAATGACGTTTATGGATAGATGTATTACCTCAATGAAATAGTCAAAAAGAGGTTCGTATTGTTCCCCCTTAAGCTTCATGCCAGGGAATTTATCCAAAATGGTGTAATCGTCGGGCTTCTTGTACAATGATTCAATTCTTGCTTCCATCAAAATGTACTTTTTCTTAGTATCATTATCTAAAGATTTAATAATAATATTCCTGTAATTATAAACGAAAAACAATGCCACTTTGGACTGATTGGCATTTTTTAAATTAAAAAACAATGAATAACCTTGCAGTAGAACGTATTCGAATTCTGGGTGAGCACAGAGAGCCATGTTGCTGGGGAGGGTCCATGGAGTAGTTGTCCACGCCAGGATGGACACATCAGGTTTGGATATCATAGGAAAAGCGACAACCACTACACACAAAAAAGCAATTGCTATACATTCGTGCTTCGCTTTTCACGATAAACGGAAGATGACAAATAATATGATTCAAAACGAGTATTCTCAAATTATTAGATACTACTTAAAATAGATCAGCGTTACCCGCAGGGTCCACAACATCTTTATAATTTTGTTGCACTTCAAAGTTAGATAGCGGTGTGTTGCAGGCGGTCGAGTAAGGCATTACCAGATGTCCACGATAAACCAAGCCTTTATCAAACAGCTGCTTGAATACCCACCAAATAGTTTCCATAAAGGTGGGGTACATAGTTTTGTAGTCATTTTTAAAATCTACGATACAATGATGTTTTAGCATTCTGTTTTTCTCAATGTGCTGTCAAACCGACTTATTTAGTATTCCAATTAATTACCAATCCACCGTCCAAGACGTCCTATGATCGTCTCCCATTCATTTGAGTATCTCATGACAATTTTTCGGCACTCGTCATTATATGCCTTAATACCCATTTTTGCGACATCTTCAGGGCCAGTGATTCCCAACGTTTTGTCAATCTGAAAAAAAATCGAGTTAAATCAAAAGTTTTTATATTGTTACAGAGTAAGAACTGATGCCATGAAGGGATGAAAATTTAAGGCATATATTACACCCAACCTCGTATTCCACGGGCAGTCCATGACAATCCCATCCAAATCGTCGTTCTACGTGAAATCCATTTTGATGGGCATATCGAGTTACAATGTCTTTGATGGTACCAGCCAAAATATGACCGTAATGAGGAAGCCCCGTGGCAAAAGGTGGTCCGTCATAAAATGAATATCGAGGCTTTCCTTGTGACTGCTTTAAGCAGGATTGAAACGCATCAATACGTTTCCAAAATTCATTTATACTCTCTTCCTCTTTTGGAAAATTGATGGACTCAGGAACATGTTGCACACTTTCCTGAAAATAAAATGATATTTTTATATTTTAGAGCTTTAGTTTCCAGAAAATAAAATATTTTTTGTTTAATAAATAGCTTCAATTTTTAATTTAATCATGGAAATATTGTACTATTTACTGTTTCATACCTGTGCCATTTTTATCCAGTCTCTACCACAGCGCTACAGGCAGATTAGGCAGACTTCTAAGTCTTTAAACTCAGAGAATGACGAATGTTTTACTTGAAATCGGTAACTACAAATTATAAAAGTTTTATCAACTCAATATGACATACATATTTACTGCCTGCTAACACAAAAATGTTCATGTTTATCACTATTATCATACATGATGAAAGTTAAGCAAATGGTAATAAAATAAATAGTACATATAATAATGTTTTTATGGTCCAACTGTACAACCAGCCGAGTTTACCTCCAAACCTCATCGGCAACATAATAATATAAAAAATCGAAGATTAGTTTAATCTTATCGCTTAGGCTAAAACTATTCTTACCCTTACCATACAACATACCACACAATTTAACGAAAGTCATAAAGGTGAAATTCATTTATATACCCCTGATCTGACCCCTGATAGCGTTGATAATGAAAAGTAAATCACTTACCAAGTTACCAAACGTCAAAAAACGTCCCCAGACCAAATCAGGCTGGTGTAATCTTTGTAACAGATTGCGACTTGGTGTTTTTTCCTCTTCACTTCTTTCAGCAAGACAAATCCGGCATTGTGCCTCTGAAAGGCAGTGAAGTCACTCACAATTTCGCGGGATGCTTTTGTCCCACAATATTCGCAGTATTCGGTAGGACTGCAAGCAAGGCGTAAGCAAGATAATTTTTGTGATTTTTGTGTACCTTTTTGTGTAGGTACTCCTTTCACTGAGATTTTTAATGAGCTTTCTTTTAATGAACATTATATAGCTTTCTCTTTCCTAGTGCAAGCTCCATATGAAGCTTTTGCGACCTTTCACCTTTCCCTTTTTTACTGGAACTTGGAATTGTTTTGTATTGCAATGCAATGCCATGTAAAATGCGTTTTGACTGAGGTAAGAGATAAATGGAAAAAACGAGTAAAATGCTATCAATTAAATTCGTAAATCAAATGCTTGATTATGGTAAAATAATAGGATAAGGGAGTAAAATACAAGAAGTGGTAATAAAGGTTATTTTTTTATTAAGTTAGTAACATAAATCCAATAAGTATATTAGATTTTGGTAAATAATGTACAGAAAATGTATCGCGAAACCAAAACTAAAAATTACGATCACAGAAATGTGCTAACCCGAGCAGGTTGCAGTGTATGAGATTTGCCAAAATTACAAAATGTCAACTGCATTTTGAGTATCTTGTGCTGTCTCACTGTCAGTAACAAAACGAATGCCTGAAGTAAGTCGAAGCATTGCTATGTTTCAAAGAAGGTACATAATTCACAAATAATAAAAGTAAAATTAAATAAAAACTACGTCCATAGTCCATAATCGTATTGTATTATAGTATTTGACGAAGAACAATATACAAAGTGCTTGCAAAACATTACCCGGAACAGTACTTTTATAACGGAATACCACAACATAAAAATTGGAGCGTGTCTAATTACAACTATCGTGTCTATTTAGTCACATTGGAAATCAATCCTGCTCATTGCTCATCATTAACTCTCTTCTTATTAATCCTTAATTAGTGTACTAGAAAAACTCAACATCAGTTTTGTAATGTAGTAATTGTAGCTACCCTTTACGTTACATAATAATAGTATTTATAGCACACTGCTATATAATTATATACATTTCTTCAAACTCCAATTAAACAAAACTATAGGACAACTACACTATATATAGCTACTGTGGGTTCACTCATAATAAGTTCTAACTAATTGTCACTCTTATTAATCATACTACTACAATACAGTTATTACATTAATAGTATTTAATACGTGACTTAGTAGCTATTTTTATTGTTACTCGCACTCAATACTTTTCTTGTTTTAATTAAGTTAGGATTACGGTACAATTATCTTCATTTGGCGGCAGACAATACTTAAGTTGTATAATATAGGTAATAATGTAATATGTAAGTTAAAGTTATTGCTACTTACACATCTTTACAATTATATTAATATGTACCCATATATAAAACAATTCAATATTTTATTACCTCACAATAGTTAATTTAATCCACAGTGTTGGCAATTTCTTCCGTACTCTCTTGGTACCTATTTCTGCAGCTCAATTTTTGGTTAGCAATTTTTACAAAATCCTATTATTAATTACTAATACACATAGCCTCAACGATATATCAGATTTCGTCTTCTAATCAAGAGTTAGTATTATTAGGCCAATAATTTTGCTGTTGGGTTACGTTTTAATAAACAACTACAGGTTTACATTGCCTATTGATTGAACTGTCATAAATTGAACGTTGAACTATTGCTTCTTTGTTTGTAGGATATAAAATGTGATGTCTACTACAAATAGAATTGTACAGTTATTATCTTCAGGTAGAACCTAACACAAAGTAGATGTTAAGACTGCGTATTAGATGTTGGGTTGACAGAATTAGGTGTATTCGTTGATGGTGCAACTATTCTTGCAATCACTGTCTGCTTTCCACCTCCAGTTGGCATCGGTATTACTTTAATACCTTCAAAAAGAACAAAACAAAAATTAGTCAAAAATCAATCCAAGTTACCTAATTCAGAAACAGTAATTCTTAATTAGTGATTTAAATAAAATTTTGCTAAAGTACCTTGCATTCCTCTGCCTAAAGATATGTGTCCTGGTATCACAAAATCACCTTGATTAGATCTAATAATAATAGGACTGGTAAGTTGTGCGGTTTGAGGTCCCCCTGTATTTTGTTGCTGCAGTTGAGCTTGAACTTGAGAAACCATATTTTGAGTTTGTTGTGCAACTGTTAAAGTTTGCATTGGAGTCCCTGCACTTGTCATTAGAGTTTGATTTGAAGCATTTCCACGATTTAGCAAAGATTGGTGGTTGGCTATGGAGTTACTGTTGGCAAGGAGGGAAGCTGGAAGAGAAATAGTCGCCGTCCCTCCCACATTTGTCCCGCCGTCCAGTCCAGTTAATTGAGTCGAGTTCATTCCTTGGGACACAGTGACAGTACTTCCCGACAAGGAATTCAAACTCGCCGTCGTTACCACATTTACATTCTGAGAATTAGCGTTGATAATATTCACATTTTGAGCAGCTTGAGCATGTTGAATATTGTTTGTCATTGTTTCCACAGATGAAGGACTTGACTGGAGTGATATTGGTGTCAGCTGTGTTGATGCTCCTGGCAGATTTCCAAGTGATCCAGGCGTCGTAGAAAGTAACACAGTCTGTCCAGTTGACGTTACAGTTTGAAGCAACACTCCCTAAAATCAATTACAATCATAATATTTATAAATTATCTTGCAAAAACCATATGGATGATTAAATTCTTAAAGTATTTAGGAAGAAAGAACGGCGAACCTGGGTTGATCCGGGAAGACTTCCTCTCGTCAGTAAAATTCGATGTTGGGGTAGGCGAAGAGGAGATGTGCCAACGGCTCCAGCAACTCCAGAAGGTACACGTAGTTGGGTAAAGCGAACGCCTTCTGGCAATCTCAAAGAGCCAGCTAAACGTAATAATGCCTGTGGACCAAAAACAAATTGACCGGGGGCAAATGATGAGGAAGTTGTCGTTGACGCCGCGCTGGTAACAGTTAAGAGATTACTTCCTCCACTATTATTAATGGTTACAGTTGAACTGCTAGGAATTCCTGCACTATTTAAGTTTTGTACTTGAAGTGGTGCTTGTGATTGGATTTGAATCGGAACTTGATTTTGGGCCGTCGTGATCGAGATGTTCCCCCCGACATTACTAACTCCTCCAGAATTTTGATTATGGTGATTCGTTTGTAAGATGAGATGCTGCTGTTGCTGCTCTCCCGAACAGGAATTATTTGAATTGCTAAACGGACTCCCTAATGCAGTCGTTGTGGAAGATCCAGGAATTGTAAATCGTATGGTAGGGGCTAAAGTTGCCGCAGCTGCCAACACATCATTAACAAAATGTTTAGGAATGTCCCCTACTTTTTTGCTAGGAAATTTTATTGGAAAATGACAAGTACCATCTTGTACTGTGGCCGTCCCTCCTCCGAGCTGACTTCCTGCTGCAATAGAAAGAGCATTACTTTGACTTGAGTTATCTTTTCCCAGCGCCTGGCTGCTGATAGTTACACCAGACACACTTTGGTTTCTCCCGGAAGAAATGGGCGTCGACGTCGCTGACGGATTTGAAACTCCAATCGCTGGACTACTTCTGGATGTCGATGTCCCTACTGCCGACGTACCACCCGAACTATCATTTGGAGAGCTGGAGACTTGAGCAGGAGATTTAGCAGCTGTCTTTCGAGATTTTCGAGAAGTATTATTACGAGATTTCGTGGATTTAGTGTAGCTTCGGTTGTGATGTAATCGTTCTGTAAGCAGATAAAACAAAAAGTTGTCATCACAAGTGAAAAATACATGATATTAACTAAAATGCAATAATTGTTAAAATAATTCTTTCTACCAAATTGTTCTTGTGTTCTGTCTCTGTGCAAGTAGATCCAACTTTTCTTGTGTGAATCATAACGAACACAAGGATCTCGTTCGTAGTGAAGCCTATCCAATGCTCCACTCACAACGCTATTCAAAGTTACATTCGAAGCTTCAGCAGCTAAAAATGCAGAATCTCTTAACATTTCACAGATTTCAGATCTTGTTCCTTCTCCGTTGGGCAAACGTGCCACTGCATCGCGAACTAACGTAATTAAATACAAAATTAAATGTTTTCTCATAGTTTGGGCAACTACAGACATTTTAGTGGTGACATAAAATTAATTAACAGTTTTACCTAGTGCAAGAATTGTGACGTATGGAGGACGATCGTCGACTAAAAGAGAATGACCTCTGGCTTTGTTGGTCATTCCACTTTGACTGGAATAGACTCCCTTTACAGGTCCCACAACTGACTCATATCCGTGCATTCTGTAGGTGAAAGCCTTGTGAGGATTGTCAAAACGACTTCGCTCCTAATTATAATATGTGACATTTAGTTTTCAAATTTTAATTAACTCCTCCTCTGATCAAAAATGATATTTATCAAAAAGCAATAAGTTACTTGAATCTGGAAATTTTCTTTCTCTTCCTGCGTGGATGGTCGCACTGCCCAATCTGTGACACATCGAGGAGGTGGAGGTGTGACAGGACGCTTGTTTTTCTTTTTAGCATCCTCATTAGGGCCATCTGAGTCATCTAAGATTTACAACAAACAATTAAGTCATTAAAGGGATCGCGAAAGACCTAGATATATATTAATTTTAAAGCTTAAAATAACAGTGAATTATAGTAACAACCTTCACAATCGTCGTCGTCATCGGGATCTTCATTTTCTCCTTCTAACTTCTTTAGAGGCGGCAGCCGGTCCAAATTGTCCATCCATAATGTGCACAACGGGCTCAAATTATTGTCACCATCACGTCCAGCGCCAATCCACTGCAAATAATTATTAAAGTCTTAAAACCGAGCTATTAATAATATTTTAAAATTTAGAGTTTCGTATTTACCTGGTAATACTTTGTTTTGTATTTGTACTCAATATACGGAACGAATTCTTCAGGATGGACATCTAAATGTAAAATAGATTCGGGTTAAAATGCTGATTCTATTGTGTTGACAAAGAGAATGAGAATAGTAAAGTATTTTTCGTGTATTTACGATGTTCTAAACAGCCTAATCTATTAAAAGTATAAACTAAGTATAAATACTTGAAATGAACTTGGGTACCCAACAATTAAGAAACCTAAAATAGTATTTTCTAGGTAAAGTTGAAAAGATATAATATGTTATGTGTGAATAAGTTGAAACGCAAAATAAAGAGTAAATAAAAAAAGAAAAGTACAAACTGTGTTGATTCTTTTCTCAGACGATTCACTTACTAAACGAACCTTGGTAATTTCCAGCTAGGAAATTGAGAGCAGTAATGAGAGCTTCATTCCAGTCGTTGACTTTCATAAACCACGGATTTAAAGCTGCAGATGGACTGGACGCCCATTTTCGTATTGTCTTCTCTAGGCAAATTAATGTCATTCGATGGTCTCTAGTGGAACATAAAACTTCGCGGATGAGCGAGAAAAAACTTGTGTATTGCTTTTCCTCCGAAAGAAGTCCACTGCAAATAATAATGGAAATGACACATTAGAAATGCAAGCAATATTATGGTTTTTTATGGCTATTGTTATTATTGTATTACTTATGGGGAACGATATATATAAGTTGTAGCGGTAGAAGATAAACTTACTCAAAATCGCATAGCCCATCAACCATGTCTAAATCCAGACCGTCAAGCTCGTCACTCAAATTAGGAATGGAGTCAAAAGGGTTACCGTCAAGAACGGATAAATCGTCCATTTTGTCCATATTTTCCATCACTAGCTTCGAATTATCACCATCGACGTCGTCCATACAATCGACATCACCATCTAAGCTACCGAGATTCATATTAATTCCCATTTCCAATCCAAGGCTGAGATTATTAAGATTCAAATCATCTGTGTCCACAATGACATTTGAATTGTGGTGACTATGATCTGTGTTGTGTTGATCATGGATGTTTTGGTGAAGAGAATTATTTTGGTGGTGCAATTCTGCTGCACTAAGCAGATTCAAAGATATAGACGATAAAGATGTCCCACTTGGAATGGGAGAAAGTTGGTTGGTAGTAACGGGAACGGAAGGAATTGAGTTTAAAGTTGAATGAATGCCATTTCCTGCTGCTGACGAGAAAGGTGTGCTATTATCATTGCACATCCCTGGATTAGTAGTGAATAATATTTTGGTAGTTGGTTGAAGCTGCGTCGAAGAGTTTTGCATACTAACTGTCAACGGTAATACATTTTGTGGTGTCACAGAAGCGCTCATTATCGGAGGAAGTAAATTAGTAGGAATCGATGATACAGTGTTGGTAATGGGACTGGCAACTGCATTCGGGATAATTTTCCCAACAGACATGGAAGTTTTCGTGGCAGGGATATTTACTTTAGACGTCATTTGCTGTTGATACGGCGGAACTGTCTTTGGACTCGGGTTTGGATTGACAGACTGAATTTTTGAAGTAACTACAGTTGCCACTGTGGGAGTCAATGTTTTGGCGGTGGTAAAGACAGGAGCCACGACCCCTGCCTTAGGTTTCAACGGGGCTATCTTAGAAATCTGCCGAGTTGAATTACCGCCTTTCGTTTTGGTAACGGATTTTTTGGGAACAGGTGAAAAATTATTGGTAGAAAATACCATGCTTGGATTTAGGGACTCGAACTCAAACTCATCAGAAGAACTCTCAAGGTCATCCTCACTTGACTTATCACTTAATTTACTGTGAGGATTGAAGTTTAACATTGACGAAAACTTCCGAACAGAATTAGGTAGCTTTGATATGGAGTTATGGGGGCTATAGCTACCCATTGACATCGCTGGAGCTTGAAGTTGAGACGCCAAGATCGGCGAACTTTTAACAGGATTCGATAATGGTGAGTTGGAAGGTGAATTTAGAGAATTTTGAATTTGTACGTGAGTCGACTTCACTGGTAAATGATTCTGAGTGGTTATTGTTGATGAATTTGGAAGAGATGACGACAGAACTGCATTTGTCGCAGGTGCTGGGAGTATTTTCGGAAATTTTGCCATTTTTGCTGCCGTTTGCTCCTTTGTCGATGTTCTGCTCGGAGAGGAGACTGAGGATATTGGAATGGATGACAATGTTGACAGAGTCGGCACACTTGTAGAAATCGGAGTTGGATGTTTCACTAAAGATTGAGAAATAGGAGAAGGAGGATTAGGAATTATTTTAATATTCAATGGTTTCCCACTGGATGGGACAGGAGAGGAAGAACCTATTGGGCTTGATACACTTGAAGACTTTGAAGCTTTAGAAATCGTTTGCAATTTTGTTCTCTGCTTTGAGGTTGTACTGGATTTGGACGTTTTCGTAGGAGCCTTTGCCCTCGAAGGTTTCTTTATCACTGCAAAAATTATGGACACCGTTAAGAATTAGATCTAAGCAATAATGGCAAATTAACATTATACCTACATACATAATTTAAATACTAAATTATATTGCACAAGTGTACTGAAAATGTAAGTACACAAAATAAAAATATACGTAACGAACCTGGCGATTCATCCTCAGAAGAACTGATACAGCCTGTTTGACGATTAATAGTTGACAATTCTTCTTTAACCCAGTACTGAAAATGTAACATTTACACAAAATAAAAATATACGTAACGAACCTGGCGATTCATCCTCAGAAGAACTGATACAGCCTGTTTGACGATTAATAGTTGACAATTCTTCTTTAACCCTTTTATTAACTCGTTTCATTATATGGTTATTAACTTCATTATCGTCCATGACATTAGATAAGGAGTTTTTACTAGAAATCGAAGCAACATTGATATCATTTACATAACCACCATCAGACTCAGAAAAGTGATTATCAATCTTTTCTAATTTATTGGATTGTGGCCCGTTATCCAATTTAATATTGCCACTGAGCATGAAACTATTGCTGGGACTCTCAAAGGCTTTTAAGTGCTTTTCTCGGGATACAACAATCTCTTCTAGTAATTTTGTGTGATACTTTTTTCTTTTTCTTAAAGATTCTTTTCTCCATTCCTTTCTGATAGCTGCCTTTGTAACCACCACATCTGGATCCAACTGCCCGACTTCCAGTTGATTAAAAAGATTCTCTAGAGGGTTGGAATCAAATCTAGTCAATGTTTTGGCTAGAAGATCTTCAATTGTTTGGTCAGCAGCCCCAGGGGTTGACAACACTTCCAGAGGCAACATTTTCTGCAAACACACAAGATTGAATTAAAACCATCGTATTCGAAATCTAGACTAGCAACATAAGAAACATTTGGGCGAGAAAAACGCTTTACACAGTTCGAAGTACGAAAAATGAAATAAATACGACATTGGATTACAGCAATATAAACTGAAATGCATCTTGCATGCAGTTACATTACAAGTCTCATCTCAAATCTAAACTACATGGAGAACTTCGCAAGTACTAAAGGACATTGGCACCTTCCTGATCGTACAATTAATTTGCACTACCTATATAGCCTATTCGAAAGAAGGAGGATATTTTATAGCAATTTACTATTGAACATTGTAAGAATAGGAAAGTAATAACATTTGGTACTTAAAAACACGGTACTTAAAAAATTGTAGCCACAAAGCGGATAAACTATTTTCCACAAGGGAATGTGTGATTTTTAGCATCTAAAATCTAAAATATAAATACGCATTTAAGATGAGATCGCATATTAAACAATGAAGAATTCATAAAGTAATATACCGAAAAGTACTTTAAATAGTTTATGTAAATTGTCTTACGAGAATTCGATCCTTCTGATCCGGCATTAAAATTTTATCCCATGTCTCCAAAGAGAAGATTTCGTTGAAAATATCTCTGTCGGTGCAAATTTGCGAGGGCAATCGTCCTTGCCAATTTCCAATTTTTACGTTCTCAAATTCGCAACTGTCCGTCATCATATTAAAACCCTTCAGCACTTATAATTACGAACAGCTTAACATTTAAAATGTTTAATGTTGTGAAATTAATGAAAGTTTCTCAGTTTCAATAATAATTACATCTCTTGACTGCTCTTAATATTTGTTAATCCTACAAACGTTTGCTAATTTATAGTAATACTTATTAAGATTCACAAAACTTGTCGTAGATAACATTTACAGCCCATCTGGCCATTATCATACTCAACACTTTTTCGTTTGTGACTTCCGTAATTTGTAATTAATTATTTATGCTAAAATTTAAGAGTAGAGTTGAGTAAATACTTTAAAAAATTAGGTAACATTCAGTAACTATCTCAAAAATTTAAGAAATAAATACGACGATTTTTCTTACATATTTACTTAATTTCTACATTTTTCAAAAATTTTGCAACTTGAAATTGCAATAATTGTCTTTATTTTGACAGATTCGGGAAAAAGTATGTATTTTATTTTGCTTTCAACTTCGTAAAGGCAATATTGTAATCACCCGCGAACGAATCAAAATACTCCCTTCTGCTATCTACACGCTTTCAACAGCACTATCACCGTTTCAATGGAACATTTGTCCAGTAACAGCTGTTGCACGCAGAGGGCTCAAATAACCATATTTTGTTTTAATCACCAATTGCATAATAATATTTATTAGGACAATTTTGTATCATTCATAATTTCCATAATCATGATTTATCATACATTTCACAAAATTAATCACAATCACAACCATAATAATAATTAGGTATCATATTATTATCTTCATGCCGTTCCATTCCATGTTCCAGGTTGGAGTAAGGCAGAGGTCGCACGAATACCTACCTATGCTTTTCATTTTATTAG
>JABASI010003712.1:0-15733 GCA_019776505.1 Tomocerus nigrus
ACGAGGTTGAAGGTTACAAACGCTAATGAAGTGTCACAT
Organism: Tomocerus nigrus; assembly: GCA_019776505.1. Classification (NCBI taxonomy): domain Eukaryota; kingdom Metazoa; phylum Arthropoda; class Collembola; order Entomobryomorpha; family Tomoceridae; genus Tomocerus; species Tomocerus nigrus. The sequence continues at coordinate 40 of JABASI010003712.1, forward strand.
GGATGCGAATAGAGAACTCCAATCGATTTGGCTACCTTGTAAACGATCACATAAGCTTAATTACAGATACCTAAACGCATTAACGAGGGCTTTGTCTTCCAGGAAATGCTTAAGACTTCCTTGAAACTCTAAAAACATAATCGATTTTATTAAGACGTTCACAAGCTTAAAGGCTTACCACAATTTTTTCTCTTTGCGGTAGCCTGAATATAGGTCATTTTCTAACTCTGGTTAGGGAGCATTAAAAGTTGTGTGAGTAATTTTTATCTTAGTTCAATTTACAATAAGAAACTACAGACTATAGATTGTAGAATTGCATTCAAATTTGCATACCAATAAGTAAGTTTGTAAGTTTACCATTCGCTTTCCTTGAAGAAGCTTCATAATCATAATGAATTGGAAAATAAAAGATTTTAATACCAGAATCTACATCAGCAATTCGCTTTTTATATGATCACAAATTTTTTATGCAGAATGTACATCATCAAATATTCAAAGATCCCAGGTAGTTAAGTATAGTACACATTGGGTCGTCGAGACACATCAATTAGGCATGATACAACGGTGTACGTCCTATCCCAAACGAACTGAAGTTCATCATTGAAGCATTGTACTATCATATATGCTGGTACAAGTTGTAAAAGTAAGTACACAAAAAACATCATGTATATTATAAGAAGCCAAGAAACCAAAACCATTGACAGTTTTAAAAAGTTAATGAGAACTCTCTAATTGAATTGACGAAATTGTATTTGCATGAAACGTATGTGTATATGAAACAGTGTTATGAAGGCTATGACTGAAATAAATACTAAAAATATGTCCACAATGTTCTGGTTATTTCTTAGAGATACCTATAGAAAATAAATAGGTATACCTGAATTCCAGGACTATATGAAGTATAAATGTAACCTTATGTGTGCATGCAACCAGAGAGCAGATAAAGGAAAGTCGATTAGCTTATCATCATGCATACTCACATTTACATTATATTGCAGTTATAGTTTGCAGGACGCTTGCTTGTTGGTGTTGTGAGTGATTGCTTTGCTGGTAGTCACAGTCTGGTACCTACCTGTAGTACTAGACATCTCTTTCGGTTAACTTGAGATATGATAATTATATTATAATTGGGCCTGAACACGCCAAAACGGCATATTCATTGTAATTATTTGTTTATCATAATATGCATAATCATTAATCATTGTAACATTCGAAAGTTACATTCATTCTTTCAAGGCTTGTCTACTACTAGTCCTATTCTTCAGATCCCTCTCGTCGTAATACTTACCGCCAAATATCATTAGTTTTCGTCAAATCCTGAATGGATCAAATTGTGATGATGATTTAACAGTTTTCTTCTGCAATATTCATTTCCTTGTGAATTTAAGTGATAATAACTACTTACATAGCTATACGTACTAATATAGTATCACGTTAAACACACAGATATAGAACTGCTTCATTTCTCATTGCTTAATAAATCAGAAAAAAGTGAGATTTCAAGATGGGAAGACGCTGCAAAAAATGCGAAAGACCCCAAATCTGTAAAACTGCTGTTTTTTGCCCTTCCTGTGAAGTTGAAGCAGTTGAACCTACGGATGAAACAGATGCAGAATTTGCAAAATTATTCGGTAAACATAGACAGTAATTCTTTATATTTTGTAGCGACATTTCTTTATACTCGCATTTTGATTTACAGAAATACATTTGTTAGGACAGGTTCACTATTTAGGAAATTAAGAAAATGATAATCATGTACTTTTATGTAATTTATGTTATTTTCAGAAGAATACCACAAAGAAAATGCTACCGGTAATACTTTTGATGGAGACATTTTCAAGCACAAGGAACGGTTGGACAAATTGGAATCGACCACCGAAATTAAAGCGGTATACGTAACAATACTTAGCATTTTTATTTTGCAGCTATTTTAGTCTTTGTTTCTTACCAACAATAATGTGTTTATTATGCAGGAACTGGAGCAGCTTAGAAGCATTCAGAATATTATTGAAGTCAAAAAAGAGCTACTGAAAAACAAATTATTAGCGGTGAGACCATTTTGTGTTTTTAATAGTCTACCAAAACCTAAGCGTTTTTCATATACTTTATTAAAACACCAAGTGCAACAAATTGATACTGCTTTGTATTATAAACAGAATAAATTGGCAGGTAACGAGAGGGATTATGACACTGTAGTATTCCCAGAGTATTCCTGATTACAGGATTTCTGTATCAATTTGCAAATACATCCAGCAAGATGTTGTCTTTCATAAATTCACATAGATCTCGATTATTTAAAAAAGCTTTTCAATGTTTTTCCAGAGCGCTATATCAGCCGATATGAATAAAAAACTGTCACCACCAAAAGTCCATCAAGTTTCCCCAGTTGCTTCTCCAATAGCCGAATTGCCATCTGTTAAATGTGTGGTAAAATGTCCCCCTCCCTTAAAGAGAAAACCATCTCTCATGGAAATTTTTGATCAAAACGCGAATGTCATCGAAGAAGCCCCGCTGAGTTCCTCACCATTACCAGCTTTGCAAAAGGTGCCAGCAGAAATAAAAAAAGACGTGATGGATTTAGTTGAAAATGTCACGGATGAAATTGATGGGAATTGCATATTCAATGAAGTAGCAAGGGAGGATGAAAATGAAGAAGATCTTGAGCCAACATCAACTAGAAAAGTTGTTAGGAGAAGAAGCAGCGTGAAAGACCGCATTAAGGTAAATAAGTTACAAATGATTTACATTGTTAGTTGACAGGTGAAAATTACAGCAATACCAACATTAAATAACAATTATCAATAGATCAATATCTAATAAAACTTGTCTTTTTCATTTTCAGGCCTTCGAAATGCTCAGCAAACGTTTCACACTTTAAACATTATATGCACTACTGGGGAAAAAAACTCTTTGTGAGTGATAATGATAATTTCAAATAAATTTTCGTTCTCTAAGTAGTTTTAAAAATTGTCGAACAACACTTATGCTTAAATAGTCATTTAAACACTGGTCGTATTATTCAATGTAGTAATTTTAGGCTGCAAAACAGGAATCTGTCATAATTTTAGTGATTTTGTAGATAAGTTTAAAACTAAAAGTAGAATGTCTGTAATTGTGATTTAGACATTGATAATTGTATATTAATGTAAATCTCGTAATTCAATGGTTTTCTTTGCGTCATCATTGTAAATATTTAGGAATTATTGCTTGTGGTGCGAATTGAAAAATAAATATTTGAATACGCAAAGAAAACTCTGTGCCTACTGCGTATCTATTTGGTGTGTGTGCGATGACAAAACACACAGCTTTGCAGAATACTATCTCTCATGATGACGTATATTTAATTAACGACCAGAGAAAATAGTTAAGCATCTAATTCACGTAAATAATACGGTGCGGATTACGGAATGTTGATTAGGTAGCTATTTATTTGTCTCTTCTCTTACTTACTTCTATTCTAAGTCTCTACAAAATTGTAATATAGTTTGACATTGGCATAGAGTTGTTGTACTGTTGTACATAAATATCTATGCATCCAATAAATTTCAGGAGGTAGGGGAAAGTCGCCGAGTTTTCTCTCTAGCACATTAGTTACGCTTTTCGGTTACTTACTTTAAATATGAATGGAGTGAATGGAAACGTGAGCGCACTACTGCGACATCCACCGTCTGTCTGTCTGTAGATTTGCTAGCATTGCAGGATCGAATGGAGTGAGAATTCAAAGTAAATAACATTGCATATAATACAGAAAGATACCCTTTGCCTTGCAACATTACATTAGTATTTAGAATTCAACCCTGAAAGATATTTATATACAGGGATGTGCAAAATTAACATGTCATATGGCTTTCACCACGTAAACTACATTTATTATTATTCTTTCCACGATGTTTTTCGTATTCCAGGATATTTCCCTTTTAGGCAACTTTTACAAAAATGGAAATCAAAGTTTCATACACTGGGAAGAAGCTAGACGTGAAAATAATAATTTACAATGTGAAATTGGTATGGCATGTTACTTTTGCACATCCCTGTATATATCTACATGAGTTATATAATAATAGGGATAGATGACAAATAATGTTACTCACTGCACATTGCACAAACAGAAAATAAATAAGAGTGATAGAGTAAGTTAGTTAAACAAGGATAGAGGCTTGTCAGACATGTAGGTGCGTCTCAGTACAAAGGAAGATTAGGGAGAGAGAGAGAGAGCGAGTGTGTTCTGCTCTAGTGGTTCCTCTCTGGTTTTCGGTTTTGTATTTGGGAAATGATTTGGCAGACAAGGAAGGGATGGTGGTGGCTTAGTCGGCTACTTTACATGTATAATCTCTTGTCATGCTCCTTTCTGAAGCAGAACTACAATTTTCTCCAATGATATATTCTACACGATAGATAATAATGCGTATAATATTGTTCAGAGACAACTCAGTCTAGCAAAGAGAGAGAGAGAGACTCCCTGTTTACCCAAACCACAAACACTGTCTTACATTAAACAAGACTCGTCTCTCATTCATCGGACTCTCTAACATTGCAATGTCATGAAACACCAAAGCTCTTGCTTTCTATTATTACACTCTGCCTTTTCTAGTCAGAGAGTCTAGGAACACATTAGAAAACGATGTACAGTATTATTATCTGCTATCAGAGAAAGGGAAGAGGGAGAGGAACGAGAGAGGAAAGCACAATGCCAAATAGTGCACTTTCACTCTCAAGTTTAAATGCAAAGATTGAAAGTCGTAGTTGCAGCAGAAGTTGAAATTCTACCACGTGCACTTCAAAAGACATTCTTAGAGAGAGAGAGAGAGAACGTGAGACTGGAGATTTATACTCTGTACATAATACATCCACTTTCACATTTAACTCTAACTGCACTATCTCCTGTACTTTTACTGTTATGCTCTAACAAATTGATATTTGATTTAATGTGCAAGAACTGTTCTTTACTAAAGTCAATGCCCTTATACTTACGTAGGCCAACTTGAACTGAGATGAATGTTAAGCTTATTTGTATATTGCGGACTTGAAACTCATAAGCTTTATTTTACTTCTGACTTTCACTACGAGAATCTTTTATAAGGACGGAGGAAGGCTAAAAGTTTCAAAATATAAGCAGCAACCAGAGAATCTTATCCTTACTAAATTTTACAAATTATATATTTTGTAGTCATACTTGCTGCGTGTAGATAAAGTGAATGTCTCACATCTCTTCCCAATCTTTGTATAAAAGGAATAACAAATGTGAATCTCTCCTAGGAGCCATTTCAATCTTACCATTACCATACGGAACCTAATATTATATTTATTCATTCTTTAACCATATGAGTATACAAATGCATAAAATGTCTACAATTTCTTTTTCGGATACCTTAGATATACTTTATCTTATATTTTCATCTCAATATATCAAAAAGCAAAGAAAGTTACATAAAAATATTATTCTTCGGAATAAAAGATTATGAATAATCAAAGACAATCAAGTATTCAACCACTCGTCCTTATTAGAAATGGTTTAGGGCCAAATTATTGTACGTCCTCATTTACTATGTATTCTAAATGCACATCCTAAAATTAATAGCAATGGCTGAAGCAAAGCAATTTGCAAAGTTTAAATTGGGCAATTGTAGAATAGATATGCAAATTCTGGTTAGAATCCGAAATTGGAAAGTTCTTTTTCATTTCACCACTTCACTAGTAGGTACCTATGCATATTTCTATTAGTATATGGTCGCTATTATCTAGAATTGAATTCTTTACTGGATACTAGTACATACTGTGCATACTTGCTAACAAAGTCCATTGAAAGCCGAAATGCGTGCTTAACCAAAGTTGCTATCGGATTAGATTTTATATTTTATACTTGGTATAAAAGAGAAGAGTCTTGAAAGAATTTGTATAATATTATCTAGTTAAACGCAGCGAGGGGAAACATAGGCAAGAGTACATTCTTGTTAAGAGCTAGTCGAATTTTCACCTCGTCAAGAAAAAAAAGTTGCTTGTTTGTGGTAAGAATGACCTTAAAAACTTTTTGCATTTCCATTTCATGAATAGTGTCTGGGAGGGGAAAAAAACACATTGAACATAGTCTACTGACTTCATGTTCTCCTCATGTTATTTCTGCTTATTATCTGTTATGTGGAAACTGTGAATCTCTTTCATGGAATCCAACATTTCCCAAACTACATTACACATTGCTCAACAAAAGTATGCTTGTCCAACCAATGTGTGTAGAATATTACCATGTACATATACTAGGAAATATCTTCACTTTCACTACTGGACTACATTTTCACTAACAAATTCCTATTACTAAAAAAACCTAGCGAAATTCTACAGAAAACGTCGTTGATACACATTTATTAAAGTTCATGGTGAACTTTATCGATAAAAAATAACCTACTTGACTAGAATTTTTTGGTATGACTAGAATTACAATTTCCGCAATGGGTAACTACTCTAACTACTTCTTTTGTAAAATTTTATGTAGCAAACCTAAGAAGGTAAATAAATATATCAACATGATCTTCGCAATTTACTTTACACATACTACAGAGTGACTTTTTAAATTTAGCCATAGGACTTTCTCCTTGAAAATCTTTCTTTTTTGTTCTAAGTCGCTCACCAAAATTATTTTCACATTTTTTCGCGTCAGATTTCCCCTTTCACTTTGTTATTTCAATGTTGTATGAAAGGGAAAGTTTGACTTGATGAAAAAAAAGGGGAAAAACTTTTGAGTAAGGCCGAAAAAGCGTGTTTGACTTACACGATGAAAGTGATATGACTTTTTTTAAATCCCCCTGTATATGCATGGTAGTCTATATAAATAGTAATGTGGATGCATAAGTAGTAACCACAAGAAGGAAAATGTAGGGAAGAGAGTGTAAGAGTTGCAGTAATAAATTAGGCAAAACCTGATGCTTCCTTCCCCATGTGCAATAAACATGGGTAGCCACACACTCTACACAGATAGTTGCAGTAGATTCTAAAGGAGTAGGAAGGGTCACGTTTGTAAATATGTGAGAGGAGAGAAAGGGAAAGATAGTAGTTGTGTTTTGTGATCTTGTTTGATTTGGTTTTTGTGTAGTAGAGGAGAAAGTCCGTTTATTTTGGCCAGGGACATTAGATACTAAAGATAAATGTGTGACTCGCCTACCTATTTATTATGTGAATGAAAGGAAGGGAAAAAGAAAGGAGCTGTAAAAGTGGAAAGTTGGTCAAATAGTTCACAACCAATTTGCTGGTAGACAAAGTCAGGGCGAAATGGTCCCATTTTGTGGCCAAGGAATGACTATCGCGTGGAATGAAGGGACAGGCTCATAGTAACAATGGGGAAACTCATACGAGTCATCTCATCGTGTCTCATCTAATCTAATGCAACCTAATATCCGTCCGTACTCCACACTCATTTTCGATATAGCCTGCTAGTTAAAGACATAGCAGTGCCATAGTAGTAGTCAGAAAAACAAGAAGAGCGGCAATGACTCGGCAAGGCCAACTACTCGAACTCTCCACCTAAATAAGCACAGTGGCCTTAATAGTGTAAGAATTGCATTATACCAGCATTATTTCCTAGAGTTACACCCGAGAAAGTAAAGTGAAGTCACACAGAGACAGAGAGAGAGAGAGAGAGAGAGAGTAAAAGAAAGTTGAAAACTTTCTTTGCCGCACTCATAAATGTGACAGATTCATTCTGCCCTCTGTGCTTTCACTCAGATTGAGCTTTGTCTTCCCCTTAAACTAGATCCTCTGTTATTATGGACAATGTGTTTGGAGTGTCACGCTTTTCCCTTTGACTCGACTCCAGTAATTTAAGAACAGTAAAGAAGGAGGTAACTTTCCAAGAGCAAAAAAGAAACTTCTTCTACTATCTTATACTCTTTTTATACAATTACTATTTTCGGATGTGCTACCTACGATTTGATGAAATTGAACAGTTAACACTGATACGAACTGACAACCCTACATGAGAATCTACTTTTCCCCCATGATATATTGAAAACTATTAAATGATGACTACCTACACACCTACATGATGTAACTTTATACACGCAAAATGGCTATGCTGGCTCTGTCAGTGGCGTCTTCTTTGAGTTATTTGCTACAATATACAAAAGATCCGGAAGTGCAGGATGCAGAAAATTGCAAAGCAAATGTTTTTTCATTTAAATCTTGCCTTCGTATACTAATGACATTTATTTAAAAATTGGTTATTATTGTAAAATGGTGTTCATATTTATAATGAAAAATGGTTTAGGAATGTAAATGGAACATAAGTTTTATTAATTCAGTTCTTCAGTGGAGTAAATGCATTAACCCTGCAGTGACGACAAGGAAAAGATAAATATCTACGATGACATCAATGATAAATGTACTGGAATCTCACTGAGAAAATGCTGAAACTAGTCAGTACAAGGGATATATAGAGCTAGTGTGTGATGTGTAGGTAGCTCTGGTTAGTTAGTCTCGTTTATTTCATGATGGCAGTTTGTTTTATGATAATGGTGTAGTTAATAGTAAAAATAATAAAACATTTTTCAATTAAAATTTTCCCCGTTGACGTTTTTTGTAATTTAAAACAGTAGATCAGCCAAATGTTTTTTGCACAAACTAAAATGTAATTATGCTTCATGGTGCTGCTTTATATTTCAAAGTAGTGAACTTACAACTACGTTGCATTTATTGCACAAGCAATTGAGTTTATTATAAAGAATACGATTATGCTTAGAGCAATAAACTGAAGAAGAAAGCCAGCTTCCCTACATATTTCTGCCAAACCAAGTGCGGAGAAATTCCAGCTGGCTCTTATTACTGCATTCAAGTTGTAATATTAATTTTTAGCCGTGTCTTATGAAACCAAGTCATTAAATATACTAACACTGAAGAACGTGCTATACTAAATTTGCATTTTGGCCCTCTTTGCAGGAATATTTATATTTCTTCTCGCGACATTATTCTTTGGCTTATGACTGTCTTATAGTACCTAGGTATATCTAGAATGAGGGTTGTGCTTCTCGAAATTTTTGTCTGGGAACAACTCTAACTGGAATTCTTCTGGGATTAACAGGCAATATCTAATGCAATTTAAAGGAAAGCAATTGAAATACGTCTACTAACTCGACTAATAACCCGCAACCATTATTCTATTTATTTATTTTTTATAAAGTTTTCTTGCAATCAATGTCAAATGTCAGTTTATCACATTTTTATATTTTCCATTAGACGAATCATATGCATTTATCCATATTTTAATAATATTACGAATTACGATCATGCTTGCACTTATTTCCGAAGTAGAAATCTTGATCAAAGTGAAAAATTTTTACTATTAGACTCAGTACAAAACAACCGCATGCTTGCATGAATTCGATACAATTTGTACTGTTTACTTTTACCATGTGTATAAAATATAAAACCATGTACTATTTTTATTTTCATTATTTTATTTTTATTGACCATGAGAAATAGGTATCTGTCGCAATTGTCGCATGCACTTATTATTGCACACAATAATAAATTAGAAACCAATATCTGTGCTGGTAATAATATTCACGACGAGTTAAGAAATTGGTTCCGCTTGCTCATTCGTCCAGTTTAATTGCTTCAAAAATTAGATAAGCGAAGATGCTATGTACATTTGTAATCAAGCAATAATGAAAATTAATTCGGGAATTAGATATTTTTTGGAACCTGGTTTGTCAAATGAAAGTAGATACCTATTTTTCTACAACGATTTTGGAATGTTAAATCTGAACATCATAAATAATATTATTTTTGCCTCCTACTGTTTGCATTTACGAGTGTTGCAAGAACTGCATAAAATTAAATATCAAAATCGAATTTGAGAAGCAGGCAAACAAATGCTAAGAAAAATTCGCATGAAAAGGGAGAGTTTTCACACGGTGGCAATTGTGTAGCGAATGAAAATGATGTTTAGTTGTGTGAGAATGACAGTAGAAAGTGAAGAATGGGAAAGGGACTAGAGGGTAAAAGCGATAAGCTCGGAATTTCAACTGGAGCTGACCTGTAAGAGATGAACGGAAGACAAGGCGGCATTGAAATTCAAGGGAAGCAATAAGGGATGTCAGGCTGAAAGCAAATGAAATATGCATGAAGATTCTATGAATCCTTTGATTTCTATCGGAGTTCAGTTGACACTCTTTAATTTCGTTGCCATTCTACTCATTTGGCTGGGATGCTGCGTTATGCTATAGACATGCCATTTGCACTTACCACACAGAAGAGATAGTGAAGCACTTTATAAGCAAACTCGAGTCAAGTGCGACTTGGCACTAAGAGACTCAAGTCAAGAAGTAAAACGAGCCAGTAGAATAGAACCAAGCCGCTGCTCTCTGCCTTCCAATTAAGAATCCTCCACTTGATGACGAGTCGTCTCTTCGCTCTTTCTTCTTCTAACCTATTCATAGTCATGGATTTCATTACATTAAATAACTACGCACACCAGAAGAGAAAAACAGGAAACTCTAACCATAAACCTTCTTCAATGGACAAACAATAAAATTCTTCCTTGTCGTTTATTTCTATTTGTTCTTCTCTTTTCTCTGACTAATAATGCCAGCTCATCCTATTTGACAATACGCTCTGGATATTGCATTTTCTACTTTCTTAGAATATTTTCATTTGTGGCCTTTTTATTGCCTCTTTTAGATACTATAAGAACTTACCGCTCTCTTTATTCATGATAACCCGATATAAAATTTCCACTAACAACTTTTCACTGGAAAATTCAACCAGAATATGTACAAAATAAACCTAATGTAAAAGTTGCAACATTAAAAATACTTACCTAATCTGATATTTGGAAATTTTACGTACTTCCACTATCTCCAATTCAACTTCCTGACAACATTGACAGTTTGAAACTATACAGCAATGGTCTTGTATAGTCAAGGGCGTATTGGCGGGAGGGGGGGAGAATCTAGCAAAAGAGAGAATTTTTCCTTAAAATATCAAATGCGCGATTATATGCTAATTTTAGACCATTTTTGACTCATATTTGACAAAGAAGACCCAAATTTTTGGCGCATCGCGCAAACATGTAAGTTACGTATGTCCATATAAAATTGCAGCCCCCTACGAAACTCAGTTCTGTATACGCCTATAGTTTATAGTTTAGGTAGCTACATAAAGTGATGTCAAATACAAACTCTACACCCAGGCTGGGCTACTGACTATTTCATAATAATTGGTGACCTAATAATGTTTTATTCTGTCGCGTGAGTTCATTAATTTGTAGGATTAACTTTTCATAAAAATTATCACTACCAACAAACCAAAGAGTTTGGAGAAGAAATGTGTCTTTTCTACTTCTATGCAACAAACTTACTAAAAATTAGAATGCAAACAAAAACAAACCTTCACTTATTTAATTAGGTTTGGAAAGACAGCTAATAATTTGGCAGCCATCTAATAAGTACCTAAAAGAAGAAATGGGGATGATGGTCCATTTTCTATGTGATCATTGTTGATTACATTTGCATTTTCCTGTTTTAAACATTTTAACATTTTGCCAATCATTTGGATACAGAAAGGTATAAAAGAAGTAGAAGAAGTAATAAGAATTTATTCGTCTAGTGAATTCGCTCGGGACACACATTAGGGGGTCTGGTGTGGTTTTCGGCTAGAGTAAATTTTCTCTAGTTTTAATCAGAATCTATGAGAATCAACCTGATTTAGTTGTTCAGACTTCTCAGACTCGTTAGTGAAAGTATTATTAGTATTACCTAAGTAGGACAAGCTATATTCTAAAGTATACGTATTTCACGTTAGGAATTTAAAAGTTATGTACTCTTCTCAGAGCAATTTATTTTGGATGTTTGATAGAAATGCTTTTATTTCAGTCAAGTGCTGTAACTAGTAATAAATGACTAAATGAATTATGGAAGAGGTTAGTTAAGGAAAAGGTTAGAAAATTACAATTCAGCACAAACAAATGAAACATTCCATTGGAAAATTGTAGTTTTAAAGTAGCATTTCCAGTCCTAATGTAAAATGAGTGATTTAGAAGGTCATTAAAACACCTATATAGGATTTCATGGAGTAATTAACAGTCGACATTAATTACAATGACGGACGTTATCATAGGCTGCAGACCTAGTTCTTATTGAATATCTTTTAGAGGATGTTTGTTACATTGCAGCAGGTCCGTCCGCTACCAGGCACAGTAAACACTACATAAATACATTTCAGATTACCATTTCTCCACTTTCACTTGGAAATAATAATATGTAGGTTACATTCACACAGAGGCCTTTAATGAAACGGAATTTTCTTAAAATTAAGGGATTCAATAATAGTTGGTGGCAAATAATATAAGTTTGGGTGTGCATTAGCTTTACCGCGTGGTGTCCCCCCACATTTAAGTGCTAATAATACTTATTTATAAGAATGGAAATGGTGGGCAATTTGGATAATGAATATAATATGGTATTATGGGTTTATAGGCATGATAGTGGACTTAGTATTTACTTGGTAGGCTACTACTGATCTGGAGATACACATCAAAGTCATCAGCTATGTGGGGGAAGCGTTATGATAAAGTATAATAAAGGAACTTTCGCCATTTGCCCCGTGCCTGTTAAGGATTAGGTAAATGCATTAGGAAGAATGGTTTTATTGTCTAGGGCGTCCACAAACTAGGAATATGCTGTACATTATAAAAGCAGATACTTCTCTAAAGTTTAATTATTCAGTTGTTAATTAGTGCTCATTTATGCCAGGAGCAATGTCAGGAAGTAGACACTCTAGGAGATAGGTGCTGCTACCATTCTATTCTGAATGGGAACCGTTCTCTTTTGAGTCTTGAGTGGAGAACTGTTTTGTGTAGGTAGGTATAGTATGTGTTTCTCCATCCAGACTTCTCTATACATTTATTTCCCTTTTAAGAGATGCATTAAAAGCCATGAATTTCCATCAGGAAGAGAGAATAAAGATGTGGTTCCATTAGTTTTATTACTATTGTAGTGTATATTTAAATTGAGTGAGCACTGAGCAACGTCTTCAAATGTTTTACTCAAACGAAATCCGTATATACGCGAATTTGGCCAAGAATTCCGGAAATCTATCCGATTCAGCTTTTCAACCCAAAGATTTATAACTGGCAACCTTCTTAACTTTGAGGTACTGAACTGAACTAGAGAGCTATTTATGCATGTTGGCTCACTCACGACGAACGACAGTTGTAGTGCCACTCTCGCTCGACCCCACCACACAGCTAATTCGTATTCGTAAATCATTTTCTAATTTGATGTGTTACGGCAGTTAAACTACATTTCCCTCTATATAAATATATGGCTCTTGTACAACCGGGCAATTACATAGGAGGAATCCAGTTTAATTATCCCTATTACAAAAGAGACATCAAAAACTATAGTGCAATACTACAAATCGTTTATCATAAATATCTCTTTTCCCATAGAGGAGAAAACGTAAACTTGTCAGAGTTCTGTCTTTTCTCGTGACATCCAAAATTGATTGTAGATCTATATTAAACCTGAACTTTTATTGCTATATTATTCTTAATATTTTAGAAAATGCAACCCTTTTGGGGTTACGCAACAATGCATTATCCTTTTATTTGCTCCGGGATAACACACAAAAGTCCTATACTCAATCCTACATTATTGATTACATTACTCCAAACAAAGTCTGGTTCATTAACGAAGACGTTTGGGATTGTTTTACTCGATTTTTCATCCTACGAGAATTTCATTTCCAAACCTTCGAGTTGTTAACCTTCTCACTCTTCCTTACTCAATGGCACACACGTATAGAGCACAAGACGAACAATAATGAGAAGAATTTAGTAGTTGCGATTGCGACTGGCGAAAAGGAAACTGTAAGGGGAATTCGAATAAAGAATATTGAGTTTCCTACATCCACGCGTAGCAGAAAGGATTCACTGCCACAGTTGGATCTGAATCCATTCAATTTCAACCAAGCACTCGAATAAAGAAGAAAACAGTTTCATCTATTTACTTCATCCCATCCCATCTCTCCATCTAACATCTTCATACAGATGTAAATGTATCTACTATCAAACAGCAGCAGGTACGCGTAGAAATTCTTGAGAACAACTGGAAAGCCTTTACAATGCATTGCCATGAAACGAATCGAGGAACTTACGACCCAATCTCAATCATTAGTCAACATTAGTTTCATGAAAAGCTATTGAGAATAAAATTGAAACATCTATTTATTTCTACAGCGTTAACAAATAGAGAAAGCAGCAATTAACAACTGAGGTAAAGGTAAACAAATAATTTGCGTGAGAATATGAAAGCGGTGAAAATATAAAACGAACAGCAAGCCGTAACAGTAAAGCTCGCCCTTCATTGCTAGCCTGTACACACGCTTATTGGCAACAGTAAAATCAGGATTTTATTTCTAAGTAATAAAGAAACAATCTATCTACGTAATAATGGAAGCAGTATGGTTTTATACCATTAGTATTTAATACACAATAGTAGCAGTAAGCGATGCTTTATATCGCCTGAAAACTTAATACTTAATAAAAGCAGTATGCAATGTTTTATACCACCAAAATATTTATTACATAATAGAAGCAGTGTGCAACATTTTATACTACAAAAGTATGTATCAGAGGGTAGAAGCAGTATGCAATCCATAATAAGTGATTTTCCAATTAGATGTAATATAAGGTAGAAGCGGTATAGAATTATTTTTACTATCCACTACTATACGAGTAAATTTCAACCCTTCATACGAAAATTTAAATTTGTCTGTTTTGAGTTGATTTCAACCCTTCATACGAAAATTTAAATTTGTGTTTTGAGTTGATTTCAAACCTTCATACGAAAATTTAAATTTGTCTGTTTTGAGTTGATTTCAACCCTCCATACGAAAATTTTGTCTGTTTTGAGTTGATTTCAACCATTTGCTGTGTAAAATTTTAATGCCGCTATGCTACCGTCAAAGTTTGACGGGCTTTCAGATAATTATATATATTTGTAAACAATTATGTCCGCGATATGTGATAGTAGTGATAGTGAGCTCGGAAAGTATCTGTTCTGTTAAATTATAAAATTCGTATTTCTATTTGTATTGAACATAGGAGGTTAACGTTATAGTGCTCATTAATAGATATTAGGTTGCGTAATATTTGGCCCTGGTAATTGAAGTTCTACGCAGCTTACCGCAGCTTACCGTCTTCTGTTGAGGAGAAAGATGAGACCATTGAATTCAGATAGGTTCATTAAGAGTCATTCTACAAAACTGGAGAAATTGGCACTCATTGCCAGTTTTATTGAATGTGTTCTTAGTACCAATTGATAGTTTGAAAAGCTCTCAATTCATTTATTTTTGGCATTAGACCAGATAATTAACCCTTCTCTCAGTTGTGTATTCATTATCTTCTTTGAACTTAACCAATACCAACCAGCTCATTGTCTAGTTTGATATCATACAGGCTCAAATCAGGTTTAATTCAGTTTAGCTACTAGTAACTTTTCTCTGCTACTCTTAATAGTTTTTTAGGATCTCCTCTATCTGTCGATAACCCATTTATTTATATCTTTGTGTAAAGATCTTTTCATCAAGAACTGAAAATACCACCGCTGTTCGTAGACAAATGTAGACAAAAGGAACTGAAGGTTGCAACGAAAACTGATTTACTGACAACAATTATTCATGACATTCATTGACAATTCTAGAGGAA
>JABASI010003713.1:0-15732 GCA_019776505.1 Tomocerus nigrus
TTGGAGGAGGAAGGTTTTCCTCCGGGCCCTTAATTATTGGAAAATTTGGAAGAAAAAGGCGTAAAAATGAACAAATAAAAGTGTAACAGGAAAAGAATATTGGAAAGGTCTGCTCGCGGGCCGAGCGTGCAAGCTGGTCTGAGGATCTCGGCTGTTGATTCCAGCCGAGTCTCCGTGTGATATACCCATAAGGTTGGGTATATCTTATAGGAAAGGTGAATGGAATTGGGAATGTGAAGTGAAGGGCACGTCGCCTCCGACGAGGCGATTTGCCTAATTTGTAAAGTCAGATAAGGCTGTGCCGGCTGCCTGGAGATAGCCGACACTGCCTTTGTATGGTAGGAAATGGGGAAGGCAGTGTTCTCACTGACAACAAGAACTTACATTATTCATCATTACATAGTCGATGCTGGTGTGGGTGAAAGTGATGAAGATGCAGGTCTCAGTTTTATGAAAAGAGCAGGTGTATCGTTGCATGTACTATAATGAACGTAGCGGCAGCAGAGTAATGAATGTAATTACATCAAATGTTAGAAAGTCAACAACTTTCGTTTGAAATGGTGATTACTCTTTAAATGCTAACTAGCCATTCGCTAGACTGTCATTTTGCTTAAAATGAAGTTGAAAGTCTCGAGATAAAAAGAGTGTGTTTAGAGGAATGAGTGTTTGGGCGGGGGATGCGCTAATTAGAAGGGCTGCTTACCACATCGATGAGCTGTGACAGTTTGAGACCCAGTTTGACGGTGAGTCTGTCCGAGTTGTTGCCCACTGGACGGATGAGACGGTTGTAGTTGCTGAGGAGGTCGTCGTACAATCTTTTCGCATCGGGATTGCCTTGGATTCCAGTGGGGATAAATCCGATGGCTAAGGCCACAAGAGTGACAGTAATCCGTGAGACCAACGTGCACCAATTCATCCTTCCAAATCCCACTCCGCTCCTCTTCCGCCAGACAAAATGTCGATGACGTCGAGCATTCCAACGTCAGCTTACTCGAGCTGACAGCAGACTCTCAGTGGTACTCTCCATCTATTCAAATATTAAATGCCCACGTTAAATTAACCAATTGTCACTTTTAAATCGATAGATCCCCCGTTTACACATATCGACGCATAATTTGTTTCAATCAGAAATTCTGAATATAAATTGGCCTGAAAATGGCAGCCTTAATTGTTGTATGTAGGGACTCAGATGTTCACTTAAATCACTTTATCACTTATGGACAATTCATATTCATTAAGTGAAGATTACAAATATTTCATATTCAATAATAAAAGTTATTATTTTCCTCTCAAATGCATTTACGAACATCAAAAATATTTTTGCATGGTTAATTAATCTACTTATTAAGACTACGGACAAGTAAACTGTTAAAATTGAGATAATTTGTATTTTGTGTTGTAGTTAGTTAGTCATAGTAAGTGTGTTATCTAGGGTTTTCATGTTATTAGTTTAGACCTTGTGGCTTTATCATTATTAATATGGACATCATGGGTGGAAAGTTATTTATTCAGAGAAGTGAAAGTCGCCGTAAGAAATATCCGTTGCATTGTGTATTAATTGAATGAGGGGCTTTTGTGGTATTCAGGGGTCCTAATGGATTTTAGGAATTGCCTTATTAAGGGAGTTATGCCTCAAAGTTTTACGGGATTGAGTAATTGAAAGGAGTGAGACGGCTTTGACTTTCTCTCAGTGTGAGAGAGACGAGGAACGCATCTATATTGAATGCAGACTAATCCATTATGTAATGGAATAAAAGATAGTGAGTCGGGAAAGAGTTCCTGTCTCGCCTGATACAATATCGGTTAAAATGATTAATGAAGGACATCTTTATAGCGGGGAACATTGGCTTCAGCTCCAGCTTAGCTCACCCAAATTCACTCTTTCTCTCCAGCTCAGCTCCTTTTAGTAGACTTACTGTGAATATTTCATTACGACATCTCCCAGTCGATATATCCAAATATATTCCGCCTTTTATGCACACACAGTTTCAACTAATCCCCTCAATATATTAACTTTCTGGAATTTTAGCATGAACTGGGCATATGCAAAGCATCTATCATTATTTTGCATAGCTCATAGGCCATCAATAGCACATTTTTCACGTATATTGCAAATTTTTGTAGTTTCAGTTCAGTCAGAAATTGATATTTTATGCCGAATCTGCTCTTCTCGCAACTAATACTCCACAAATCACTTGCATGTGCACATACCTGCATATTACACGCTTTGCTAGTCAATTTCATCGTATATTAGGATAATTGACATTGTATATCCCTCCATTACTACATGTTACCAACCTACATTGAGAATTGCTTGTATAATAACTTTTCATTTCTATATATTAGTCATGTGTGTAATCTGATGCTACTCTATGCTGTCTATTCTACGTTTGCGGTTTAATCAATAGACACATATGTAGATATGTATGTATATGATTCAGTCTGTATTTTAAAGGGACCAACCGAACTGAAAGGGGATTCCGATGAAACTTATGGACACAAGAGATTGCACAATACAAATTAGTTCCAACCCAAATGGATAAATCGATCTTTGTCTTTTCAACTATCCCTTGGTCAAGACGATGCTTCCTTTTCGTGGTGGTGACTGCACGAGAGGAAGGACTGACACTGGAGCTTTGCTTGGAGGTCTGCCTAAAATTTCGTTGTTTCTGTCCAAGAAACTAAGTAATCACATTCGAAGCTTATCATTATCACTGCAGCACCAGACTGCTAGCCTTTATCTTTTCCTTTCCTTCTTTTCACTGTTTACGTCCATCACTAATGAGCCTAATTAATTGAGGATACGCCTTTCAGAGGCACTGTGATCTGAAAGCAAAACAAATCCTAATTATAAACTCTTTCTCTGTTTTCCGTACTAGTACCTAAAGATTAACTCTGCCTATTTCTGTTTAGTTTTCTGCTAGAAATGGAACGAAGGGACTTTTCGATTATCTGTATTCTGCTTTTGACAGAAAATAGTAGAAACTGCCTTTTAATACCAAAAGTTTTTCAATTTGTTACTTCTGTTCTCCGTGTTGGTAAAACTAATGACAGATTAACATAGCCTGCCTGCATGATTCAATACTAGCAATGTTCAAAATCTGATTCGTAAAAGTTACGATACGAATGCAATGGCCATTTCCATGCAAGGGAAATAGTTTTAGTGTGGGTTTTACTATTTATAATTAGAATCGAAATTCTTACCCACTTCATGTGGGCAAATGTGGAATAAGGGATTTGAATACAATTCGTTGCATAAAATAACACAATAACAATCTGTGCATGGAATTTTAGCCCCTTATGGCAACATTGGAGGATTATCGACTTTTGAGGACTATGCAACAGCACTATATTTTCCAATACTAACTCCCACCTCAACTAAAGTAATAGTAATGTATGCAAAATCAGAATAAAAAGAATGTGAAGGCGAAAGCGTTCTTGTACCCATAGCCAAATCTCTACTCTTGAGGGGCTTACATCTTTTTCGCGATGCTAAAATAAATTGAGTTTGCACATATTGCACTGCACTAAGGCTATGTAAATGCAATATTACTACACAGATTGAACTCACTGTGAAGTTTTCCCTTGTGTGAAAAACATTTTATTAGATAATAATATGATGTACTGTCTCTAACGGCTAAAATAAACTGAAAAGCTCTAGGAATTACTCATGCATGTATAAAATGTTGCCAATTATTGTACATAGCAGTAGCTCTATCCAATTTACTATTTACCACACATCTACATACATAATATCATTTCTTCTGGTTAGTGCTTTATGATTGCAGTCCACGTCTGTTCCCAATTTGCTTGTTCCACATATTTAACTATGGATATCTCTTCACAGATGTAGAAGCACAATTTTCGAAGTGTTGAAAGTCAAGCCTTCTACATTTAAAAAATTACAGTTTAAAAATAATGATTCAAAAAGTAAACTACCTTAATATAATGGTTTCATAAATATAATTATAGTTTTACTTTATAATAGACACTTAAAATCACAAATTGTAAGAATAGAAGAATCATGAAAAGAGATTAGGAGCATCAACTTTTTTGTTTATGTTTTCCAAAAGCCTCAGGTCTCACTCTTTTGTGTTACTTTTGTAAGAATAAGGTATACATAGCAAGTGTATAAACGTAAATACCTACATAGTTGTGTGTCTTTGGGACTATAAGTATAGAAAATTTCAACAGGAAGTAACAAAGTAGTTAGTAGCTTTTGTCGATATCTTATCTTTCCTAGTATGGATTATGGAAATAATGTGTACAATACAACAATCTATACACATTCTAAGTTGTGTATACTTTATTGGATAAGAATTGGTTCTTCAGCAACAGATTACCAATTTGCAATCCGTTTGTAAATATTTGACTCGAAGATTTGCAACGGGAAGGCTGACTCATCGTGTGTACTGTTTATTTATATAACATTATATACCTAGTAGGTATATTGTGCACAGCTTTGGTTGACTATGTCCTAAAATTATAATAAAAAAATAGATTCTACATTTATAGTATGCTTGATTGAATAGGTATCGATGTTAATAGAATCTTTTGTGTGCGGAAGTGCACTAAATCCATTATGTACATCTTTAAGATTAAATTAACACTAAAATCGATAGACCTCTTCCAATTTCATAATAGATAGAGTAGATGCTTGAAGGAAATTACACTTTAAGAATTGGAACATCATGCAACACAAAGAAGTATTGCCTCGATAGCAAATTGTATAAGGTAACTAGTTGAAATGCGCATTATTTAATTATGAATTTTGTGAATGACAATTTGAAATGGGTTGATTGTCGATAGTGGTTGGTACGCATTTAAGAAGTTGTCCTATCTGAACCAATATACAGATCAAAGGAAATACCATTTCCATTCAATAACCAGTTCAACTTTTGGACAAATTTACTTTCCTTCCCTATTCAAATAGCTTGTGCAACTAAAACGCATGAGGGTCCCCAAATGATGTGCTATTCTATTCTAAGTTTATTGATTTGACTGCATTCATTCCCAGCATTATTTAATTTTCGTGCTCCTTCGTTGTGTAACATTTATTAAAATACTTCCGAATTTTATATATTTTCATATAAATATGTGCCAACTTATCATATGTAAATTCTTATTTCGCTAATATAATAATTAGCAAGAATAAAATCATGTTAGAGAATAGAGATATAACGTCCATTAATATTAGCATTTTTCCATTGTGTGCTATTGAAATGGAAGTTAGTTTTTCTTATGACCAAAGAGGTACGAATAGAACGTTCAAGAATTTGTTACACATGTTGACCAACGCCTTTAATATTACATTTCAAAGGATTTATGAAAAACACACCTTACCCGGGCAGAATATGTTATCGTTAGTGTTTTACAGCGTAATAAAGGAAATATATAAAAACTCTTGGCAAACTCACGTAGATTATAAAAGTTTTATCGGTTCGCAGTAGTTCCATTTTATTTATGCTGCACTTTGTACGTCAGTCGCGTTCTCTTATGCCCTTTCCTTCACTCTTCTATGCACAAAACATCGTACGTGTATAGACAGACATAAGATGAACTACTAAAAATTAAGTATTCATGGTGAAGCCATTACATAAATTGAAATATTTTAAAAACAGACTAGCGGATCCCTAGAAAGGAATCAGAAGAATTGGGTCAGTTGGATTAGGTTGCATGTCAAGGCATCATTTTCCAAGCACAGACAGCGTTCCAACCGGTGCTACAATATGAAAAAGGAAGTGTTCATCGTCTGTTAGCTTTCACTTAACTTTCCCTTTTCCGGTCGGACGCATTCCCTCTTTCGTCTCCGTTACTATATACCTATCTCATTTATTACCATTTGCTTTAGGACTCTGGACGCGTCTATTTACAATACAATCCTACTCCCTACAAAAGCAACAAAATGCTACCTCCTGCAGACATCGGTGGTGAAGTCATCATCTTTAATATGCTGACAGAAGCTCGCCATTATGACGGTGTATTAATATTCAGTTACCTATGTAAATACATTTCCGATGCGTATTTATTCACGGTTTTGCATACTCTGTCCTAAATTAAATTAGCCATTTGTTCACCCACGCAAAATGGCAGCATTAATAATTGACTAGCAGTAGGACTTAAAAACATTACAAGGGGAATATTTAATACTTGCCCCTTGTTATTTCCCTGAAGCCAAGAATGATAAACAATAAAATGATGAAACTATTTTCTATCTAGGTATACCTGGATCCATAAAATCGTCTTTGTTAGTTCAGTAATAAATTAATAAATAGCAACTTTCCCATGTTGTTCATGTTCACTAACTAAATGCATAGGCACAGGGAAAATATTTATTTTAATCGTTTTTAGTTTTATTTACTTTAAAACTGAAAGATGCAGACATATGTAGGATATGGAGTGTTGCAGTAAATGTCGCTATTTACAGAAGAGAAAATAGAAGAGAAAGCGTTAATTAACTGGCATGCTGTAAGGGCAGTAAGATTTGAGTATAGTTAACGTAGATTACATAACTACATGGCGATATCGTCTTTGGTGGCCAGAATGAGTGTATACTGGCATGTATATTTTTAATCGGCATATGGGCACTGGCTATACGTAGCACATAATCGAAGCTCCTAGCATCTTATACAACATTTGAGGCTAGTCTCTGTTATCTGAAGTAGATATAGGATATGGGCATTGCTATTATTAATTCTATAGCGCATGTAGGTGCTCTATAGAGTGGTATAGATTTTATGATACACAATAGGATGAGAGGACAAGAGTGCACTGGGTGCCTTAAGGAGGTATATCATTTTATTGTATTGGCCCAGTCTGTATTCTAGTTTTAGTAGAATATTATGCATGGAACTACAGCTTCTTGTCTCTATGGCTTGGCTTCCTGCCAGACACTATTGTCATGTTGAATTCAATGCTCGCCTCCTCATAACTTTGATGGAAACTCTCATTTCTCTCTTTCTATTTGTTTCCGCTGAATATATATCGTTGGGATGAGAGGAGACGGCTAATGCCAACCTTCTAACTTACTGCAAATTAAATAGTTAATCACTCAGATAAGTATCTTTTTAAACAAATACCTGTTTCTCTTACTATGCTCCACATGATACAGCCATTGGAATCAATTGCACTCAAGCTTTACGATCTTTGAATTTGAAACGTAGCTGAGTAATTTTCGGAGATGAACATCCTTTGTAAATTATAATACGTCTGTCTGTGCAAACCACTTCCAACCACGAATAAAACACACATTGAATGGAAACCTGTACTCATTCTTACAGGACATAATAGCGTGAAACACTCTGTACATTACAACAAGTATCTGCGTATAAACAGGAAGGAAGTATATTGCTGCAAAACGGATGTGTTGATGTGTTCCTTGCTATTTCTACGTGTCATTATTAAAGTAACAAGTACCTTGAAAATATTTTTATGCCCTCCTCTCTTTGAACGTCAAATTCTTATGCTCAATCCCTTATTAATTAGCAAGATTTTTATCTTTAAACACCATTGTTAAAATGTACAACATGTCCTACTGTGCAAAAACCAAGAAATATAACAAAATCTTCTTGCAACGATACCTAAAAGGTATGCTCTATGACTGTCAAGACCATTTGAATTTTTAAACCCTTTTTCGGTAGATAGTGAGCGTTTAAATGTTTAAAAGTGTCCGTATTTACGTAAATTATAATCTACAAAATGGTAATTTAAATGTAGAAATTAGATTTAAGTATAGTTACCTGGTTTTTGACGAGGTTGGTGGAAATTTTGACGGTTGTTGAGTGCAGGGTAGAAAAAGGAATAAATGAGCGGGAGCGTAAAAAGTCCAGTGTCAAGAGAATGGAATATCTGTGGAAACTGGAGGCAATGCAATGCTGAGAATATTTCCGTGGCTGTTGTGCAGAGGAGAAAGTGATTTTAGGTTTGAGTAGAGCGGCTTTGATGTTGATGTGTTCTCTTGGCTCTCCTTTTCCACTGTACGTACGAGTACATGAAGAGAAAGGCAGGAGGGAAGGCTAAGGAAGAGAAAGAGGCCAGGCAGGGCGAAAGCAGATGTAGAGCAGGCAGGCGAGTCTCACTCAACTCAATCCGGACGAAGTCTCTCTGTGTCGAGGAGCAGACATCGATTGAATACTACGCAAGACTGGAAACGGGAAACATGAATTCGTGCAACCATCGTCCTTTCTATACGGAATGGAGTGGAGAAAGTAGTTTACTCCTCTCTTCTTTACTACCATTCTCTTAGGCCACCAACTATAGTCACCCTCCCTTTGTAGCCTCCTTATCTCACTATTTTAAGCCCCCACTATATTTATATACAGCCTCTCTCTCACTCTCTTTCTCTTTTGCTATAGTCCACAAGAGCAACCACATACATTCACACGTTTCGTATAACTTTACTTTCACTTTACTTTCTCTTGAATTCGGTGGAAACCATTCCATCTTTCGCTACTTTCTCTTTCCCGTATATTATTCCCATTCTACTTAGAATGCACAAGGATATGTCCTTCTTCCTTCACTCCTTTATATTATCACTGTGCTAGCCCGCTATTATTTTACTAGATGCATGTGTGTGCAAAGTATTTCTATCTGTGTTTAACTGGATGTATGCGAACTCGAGTACTTTCACTATAATTCCTACATATGTAACTTGGTTATCTAAAATAAACTACATACCATGCAAGTATTAGCTAGCTATGTACATTCTACTTTTACTATAAATGCTTAGCTTACTTTTTAGTTTACTTTTTTCTGGAGGTAACGTCTCACCCTCATAGTGTAAAAACTGTCCCTATATATGACATGTATCTAGTAACATTGTTGTATCGTATCCTGTGTCCCTACTTACTCCAACTATTCTTTCTCCTCTTCTTTCTCCATTGCTATAATGTTGTGCTATAGGAGGTGACTCGAACTATAGTTCTTTTTCTTTACTGATATTTCCGGAAATACTTACTACGTACGTAAGGAGACACGTACCTATAGTACCTGCACATGTGAAGCTATGTCTTCTATCTGTATTCATCCAGTGATCTCCTTGCTCAAGAAAAACAGTTCTGTCTCTTACAGAATAAACCACCCTGTCTGTCTCGCGACAAAACTCGCCAACTACTTGCCTATCTGTCTCATTCCGTCCTTAGCTCTCTTCTAATGCGACACAATGGCTTCCTACATTAATTCTACACTAACATTTTAACATTTTTGCTACCTCTGGACATCACTCTATTGTAAATTCATTAATCATTTTAATATTATACCAAAATTAGAAATAGATTTCCTGGGTATAATATGGGTTGCGTTTTTGAAGGTTAATTATAATTCAATACAGGTGGATATTAGTTTTTATTTTAAACCAGAGCCATAATACCGACATTTTAGTATTTATTTACTTGTCTAACTTGAGATTACCCAAAGTAGTTTCATCTTCTATTATACCTTGAAGATTGGATAACGGAATCGATTAACTTCAGTTAACCGTTATGTTCTTGGTAATCTTTAGAAAATTACTTATTTGGGTCTTAATGGTTGTTTCATTTTCACCGCTCTACTATTTACAATAAATAAAACCCAAAAGGTATGATTAATTTCGTGCTAAGTGTCTTTCGACCGGTATCAGATTCAGTTAAATAATAAATACATATTATTCCGTGTCAATTGTCAGCCTACAGGACGTAAGGACCAGGGGCATTTCTGCTTATTACTGACTTGGCTTGGTTAGTAAACCGAAAAGTGTTATCGCCGCCCATTAACCAACGTTCACCTTTATATGTGACAGTCATGCCACAATCTAATAATTCGCTGTATAATTGCTCAGCTTAATGTCGTCATATATGAGGTTAACACTAATCATACCACCTATACTGATGCATAAAAGTCAAGGGGAAAAGTTTATGATGATTAATAAATAAATATTTAATAGTTTTTATGGTTAAGAAACATGGCTATTGAGCTCATTCTTCCAACCTTAAAGGTTTTGGAATCATTAAAGTAAAATCCCACGAGTCATAATATAACTCATTATTCAATATCCATAAAGTTCAGAAAAATACCTGAAGCATAAAAATTTTGTATGAAAGAGTGTAGGATTTAGGTAGGTACACCAAATTGAATTAAAAGAACTGCATAACTATGTTAACAACAGAAAATACATTCGATGCAGTGAAAATAGTTAACGACTAACTCTACAGAAAAGTTCACTGGTCATTTAAACTATTCGTATTCATCTTTCCTTGTCTTCATTTTATGTAGCAGTCACTGCAAATGTTTCCATTTCATTAGCGGTTTTTGTTACATTTAATTAGTAGTTGCATGTAAATGGAGCATAAAGTGTTTTCCTTACGGGATATTACGATAAGATAATTAGTACATTAATGTCTTTTTACATGTGGTATAGGCATAGGACAGGAAAGAAATGGTCAATGGATCTTTACTTTCATAATCGCGTTATTTGTTATAAGGGTTGGTAGTGTTGGTTGGTGGAGAGTAGGGAAGCGGAGACAGAGAGAGACTATGTGTGCTAGAGTGCATGTATAGCACGAGAGAAAGCAGATGAAAGCAAGTTTTTTCCGCAGTGTGTCACGCAGAGTCAGTTGAGCAGTAGGATCACTTCTTGGGTTAGTCAACCCTTGCACAACTTTATTCTGCTCAACAAATAATGCATAGCAGAAATTTTACCAGAATATTATTAATAAATTCTATCTCAAATCTCAAACAAATTATTATAAACGTAATTATCACTTTTATTATCCGTTCCAGACTCATCTTCTTACAGATCAATTTACTTTATCTGGAGATAGATGGCACAAAATTGCTGTATCATCGAGAAGATGTATCTTTGGAGTACCTACTAATGGAGCTCTAATTCCAATTTATATCATAATAATTGTGTGACATTAGATAAGTTTACCATTATTAGTATCACTGATAACATAAAACCTCATTAGGGAAAGTTGGAGTTAATTTGCGAGTGTACACGAAGTCTACACATAGTCAGACGTTAATGATAAGAGCTACCACATTGTAAAGGGGCTTAGTTTTCATAAATTGTGATAAGCTGCCAAAAGAAAGTCCCTTTGGCAAAATTCAAATGAAATGAGGAAATACGTAAATAGCTTCAAGTCTTTGCCTTTTGGGGAGGAAAGCGTTTGTATTCTCTCGGCACTTGCACTTTTACGATCCATTTCGACCATTTTATTACTTCCATAAACAAGATTTCTACAACCAAAGTCAGAGCATTGCTCATTTGTAGCTCTGCTATTCATTCACCATGTTTCTTCTTGCCAAATTCAATGTTTGCCCATCACCTATATACATTACACTTGCCTTGATGAAAATTACAATACTCCTTTTATGTCATCAGTATCAGCCATTAAGGAAAGTTTACATTTCAGAACTGAAGTCTTAGTAAAATTCTTGTAAGCCCAGGTATCATAATATTAATAATTATATAGGATTTACTAATTAATGTAAAACGATGTAATACCGACATATTGTTATTATTAAGCTTGTACTAAACTTATCTTGATAAAAATTATCATGAGTAGAAAAAAAATATGGGATAACTTTCGACCTACTGTAATAATGTATGACATTTTGTATTTACGTAATTACCAGCAAACGGCTTGTAAATTAAAATCCTCATTAAAAATGTACCCTCACTAGATAAATTAATAATTTTGTCAGATCTGTGAAAACTTCGTAGCTTTTGGGTCTTAATACCTATAATATATGTATATAGTTATATCAGAATAATTACGATTTCATGTGTAAGAATTCGTATAATATGATTACAGTATAACAGTATAGCAGCGCCAGGATATAAAATAAGTATCACTATATAAGCTATGTACCTACGTCACCATGTAACTGAAAAGTCAATGCACCGAAGAAAAAAGATCAAGTTTCATCGCTGTCTAAGATGAAGAGTTCAAGAAGAATCACTTGGTATCTATCCCTTTCTAAATACTACGGTGGTATTAAGTATCTGGCTTAACGTTAGAAAACTGAGATGAGGAAGGTAGATATCGAAATGGTTTTGTTATCGACTCGACTTCAGTTTACTGAAATGATGTGAACGAGTCCCCTTTCCTTCTCTTCCAGCTAGGGTAGCTCCAATGAAAACTGACTACAGTTGAGTTGGCTTAAATAAAGTTCATTTCCGTCATCTCATTCTGTTCTACGTCGATTTCTATTACTTTCTCTCACTTTCTTTTATATCTTTTCTCTTACCTAAGCACCCTAAAGTATAAATGTAGCAAATGATTGTGAGTGTACTCCCTCAACTGTGTGTAACTCTATCTTTTTGATAACGTACATAGGAGTTAGTAGTATTAGTAGTGTATGTCCTTTTCCTATTGTACGACTAGCTAGATAGAGGACCAATAGAAATTCACTTGCAACTTTCATTTTCTGCTAATAGAATCCCAGGATATACAAGTTAATTTTAACGTATTAGAAAACAGATTGAAAGGCACTGTGCAATTAATGTCCTTATATTTATGTCCTTATTTTCTTAATATTTTAGCCCTGTATTTGTAATCACAATATGCATTGCTTTTGAATCTTAAATCTGAAACTTAACTTACTTTGTATCGGAAATCTTGACAAGAAAAGCATTTAAAACTGAAATATCCTTAATATTTATTCAGGTATCTAATTTGGCGAGTGTGTCATCTTGACGAGTTCGTATGTAGATAGGCAGGACTGGTCGAACCCATTACAAGCAACAAAAGAGTATCCTATTTAAGCCTCATTGCAGAACACAGTACATTCAATCTACAAACAAAGTACATCCTAACGAAACAAGACGTATATGGCTCTCGTTGAATAAAGAAAAATAACCATAGTGGTGGAATCGCTTTAGCACAAAAGCAATGGCTACACACACTACACAGATAGCTAGGTAACTATTAAAATTCCTTCCAACTCGTAAAGTACCTACATTTATGTATGTACCTACCCATCTGGATATAATTTTAGCATCTGCATTTGTAAAAAGAATAGAAAAAAGCTCTAAAAACGCGTCGCGAGTAAAACTAAATTGAAGATATAAGACAGTCACGCAAATGGTACACCGTAAACGACTGTGCACATGGTACACGCGTTGCTTTGAACATTCACATAATGCTTTCTATACTATATAGTTAATGTGGATACCTACAATAAAACGGTCATGTTATACAAGAAGGCAATAATATTGAGTATAAGAAATATTCTTGGTCATCTACAGATTCACCGTATTCATTTATTTAGTTCCCACTTTACTCAAGTATTGGCTCTGAATTGCCAACCAAAATTTTTTATTTTATTTATTTTTTACATTATTACCATTGGAAAATTAATGTTCATTATATGGTAGCTGATTTATAGGATTGCCCCATCTGTCTGTTTATGTCCGTCTATCTGCACTCGTGACAACTCATGAACGGTTTGAGATATTTCATTCAAAGTTTGCATACGTGTTCTTGGGATTCATGTGGAGATCTCATTAGAAAATAGGGTCAGTCAGATGACCCCTTGACCTTTTAAAAAGTGTACGCTAGGGTAAAGAACTTTTACAGGGTAGCTAGGTGCGATATCTGTGTAACCTTTACATGTCTTAGTGATGTCAAAATTACCCGTGTAACTGCTATATGATGTGCTACATGGTGATATCAAAAAAAGTTTTCTTTTTTTTGAAAAATTTTAAATGTTTTCAATGTGTTATTCTACCTTAACGGATGCTTTTTTACAGCCGCTTTACAATGGTTCATTTTCAGGTTGCAACATACGCTGTTTGAGAAATAGAGTAAACGTCTCTAAAGTGAACAGTACGGTTTACATTGTTCTTTATTGAGATGGCTGTTGTGTAATGTAGGTAAATATTTAGAGAGTGAGTATTTGATATAAAGGATGAAGCTGATGCTCGTCTGTTGGTAATGTTGCTATTTATATGTAGGTTAGCTTTATGTTTGAGTGAGTTGAAGCAGGCAGGAGATAGTAGTAGTGCTGGTGATGATTCCCATTTCATTGGGACTTGGGAGGAGAGAAGGAAATGTGAAGGAAGGAAGGAAGGAGTAGTCTTAATTCAGAGAAAGAAAGAAGGAGGAAAATGAGATGAGGTCTCAGGTGTGCTGGTGGAGGATTCCTCTCGGAATAGAAGAATCGCATTCGATCTTCTCACTACATCTCTCTCCGCAAAGCCTCCCTTCTCTCTAATGCACTGCAAGTAAAATAAAAGAGGAGAGTGAGTGTTTTATACATAATAACTGGCTCGGAAGAGCTTTGGAGTTGGGATGGAGGGAGGCTATCCTAAATAATATCTATTGTTGTTGTGAGTGAAATGCATATTGTTCCAGGATGTGTGTGCCCTCGCCTGCTCGCTCGCTTTCTATTAGTGTGGCTATGTAAGCGGAGCTGATGTTAGCAGACAAATGCTTTCTCCTCCTCTGCTCTTTCCATCATTGAGCCTTGACTAAGTAAATAAGTTTCGAAGAAACAATTGCACACGTGGCCCATGTACATATATTATTATAGTGGAGATAGTGACTTGTATTTATTTGCAATAGTTATTTAAGATTTTCCTTTGTGTTTAGTTGTCTGTTGTTGTTAGATGATGTTAAGGGTGAAGGGAAAGTAATTTGGCTTTATGCGCCTCAGCAGTCATTTCTTAGTGCAACATAAGATAAGTAGGTCTGAGATGAGAAAGGGAACAAGAGTTGAAAATTCCATGACATCGAGTACTTTCTCCAGTTTATTCTAGTTGTTTGTATAGTTGACTGTTCCGTTCTATGCAGTAATATCGTCTTGTCTAATGAAACTTCCAGCTCAGCTCCACTTTCAAGTATAGAGTGACACACTACTACTATTTCCTTTTTACTTTCTTTCTCCTTTCTCTCTCGGCTGTTATTGACGGCCAGAGATCACTTCACTGGCATGGCACAGATCGACTTTCTCCTTTCAGCCCTTCCTCCTCTTTGTCTCTACTACTACACTAACTAACATAAGTATGTATGTTCCTATGAAATAATAACATCCACTACTATCCCCCTCACTACCTACTGCTACTGCACTACTATCAAAGGAGACAAAGCACTTATCGTCTTGTGGTCCAATGTCTACGCCTTGGCTACCCTTTCAATTGCTTAAGACAGAACGAGAGCAGCTCTCTCTCTCTCTCTCTCTCTCTCTCCACTTTCCTCTTATCTTCAGATACACACAACTCCAATACAAATACAGAGATCCACCTCCTTCAACAATCCATGTAACTTAAGTACCTGTAAGTAAATAACAGACATCACAAACTAAAACTTATATGGATATGTTTCTCTCCATTACATTTACTCCACTTCTCTCTCTCTCTCCTCTCTCTCTTTCTCCATACAAAGACGCTACTACTTACTACACTGCTCTCTATTTATAGTGAAACGGAGTTTGGCATTTCTGTATCGCATTTCATTCCACCAAAACTTCTTTCCTGGCTTCCTCTCCTTCCGTTTTAGACTTGTTTCCAACTAAGTATACAGATTGTGACAGACACTTTCGTCTCTTAATAGGTTTTTATCTGTTTTGTTTGAAAGCTTCTTCTTCTTATCTTATCGCTTATGACAGCTACGCCAACAAACTCATTCCTTCATTATCGTACTCAACATATCCAATTCTGCCCACCACTATATCTCTCATTTGTGCATTAGTATTATCTCGCACCACTAAACACAACTCAACCTACTGGAATACACATGCGAATTGCCAAAT
>JABASI010003714.1:0-15728 GCA_019776505.1 Tomocerus nigrus
ATTTTTTTCCCAAAATTCGAAACCATCAAAATTAATAAATAGTTGCATTTTTCAAGTTCATAGCAACTAATTATCATTTTATGATCGAGATATTTTTCTTTTCGTGCCAACCGAACATATAACGGCAGCATATAATATATTTCGGACAAAACTTAAATGTTATGTCATGAGAATTTATATTTGAGGATGAAAAATGCTGCTTTGCTATCATTGATTGGCAAGGAAATGGCTTAATCCCTAGTTGTAGAGCGGAAGATAAGTAGTAGCCAATTCCATTTAGTACCCAACTACCCTCACTCCTTTAGGAGTTGATGGCTCGTTAACTCTTTCATATCTGTAGTATTTTATTTGAGACCTCAATTTTTCGGATTTATGATATTATACACCGCTTTAAGTTCTCGATGCTATATTTACTATCATATCTCATTTTTGGATGGGTCAGTAATAAAAATACGTTTAAGGCTAAAAGGATCCAATCACCTTAAGTAAATATATATTTGTATGTAATCTTCGACGTTTTTCAGGTAGCAAAATATGAATGAGTGTCCAAACTAGAATACCATTTCCGTTTTTTGTAAATACGACGAGAGGTAGAAAAATAACAATATTAATAATACTATAGTTGTTTGTAATTGCTAAAGGTGCTCGTATATATTAGTAGCAGTTACTCAACTACTGGCAAACACTACTACTGGCATAACAAAGTTTGTTATGAATTTTTGTCGCTTTCAAGCCCCCTGCATTGGTGTCAGTCAATACGTATCTATCCCTCCCTATGTATCATTTCATTCATTTCTCAGCATGGATCAAATCAGGTTATCAGTATGTTGTGAAAATGGCTTAATAACTTTTGAGCCCGCGTGGCCTTTTTTTAACCAAACTGCTTATAAAATATATTCTCCACTCTTCTGCTTTTCGAATGAGCTATTATATCACCACCGTCTGCAATGGACGCTACCCGAATGACATGACTTTGGCCTAAGACGACTGACGAAAAGTCGTTGAAAATCATAAAAATGGGGCTATGCGCCTAAAAGTCTCAATATCAACCGATTCCATTTAGTAAAAGTCGTTCAGATGGGGTGAGACGATAATGAGACTTTAAAGTCGAGTAGCCCCATTTTAATGACTTTTGACGACTTCTTGTCAATCGTCTTAGAGAAAAGTCTTGTCTTTCGGGTAGTGTGCCCATAGTAGACCGTCGTGACATAGCTCATTTGAATGAAAGGTAGAAGATGCTGCTGACACCACTGGCAGAGGGCTTGAAAGCAACAAGAATTAATGCCAAAAGTTTTCTTAGACTGAAAGTCCGAGTTGAGTAACTATTGTATTACTAGCTTATCAGCTATGAATATAATAATAGCATTCAAAAAATGAAGCCTGGGTACAGGGCCTGCTTTAGGATTTGGAGGCCCTCTAGATAAAATAATTAAATACTATAAAACTTGGTTGGAAAAATTGATTATTTGGGACAATTTTTTGGAGCCCCATTTTGAAAACTGACCAAATCAGGAGAAGCGGTTTTTTTCAACTTTTTAAAACTTATTTTACGAATTTTGAAGTATAAAGCCGGTTTCTAATTTTGGACCCTTTCGATGCAGCTAGTCCCCAGAAATTTCCCCGCATTTTCTCTTAAAGCCTGAATACGTACAATGTAGGTATGTCTTTTACAATTTCATTGGATTGATAAATCGTCGTCGTATGCATGGGACGAGAGAAATCGACGAAAATGTTTTGGGTGACCCTAATGTTCTTTTAATACATCAAACCTCGGGATTTATTGACGTGTTACTTTACTTGATGTCAGAACAAAATAGATAGGACCTGTTTTCTTAGTGCACAAAATCTATTTAATATCAACGCATTGCAAATAAATATATGAACATATTGGTACGCATGCATTTTTCATATTCATGAAATGTTATACTGAAAGTAAGCGTACTTATATCTAAGGCACAAAACAAGGTTTGCAAGGAAAAGATGGAATCGTTTTATTTTTGCATCCAACTTCAGAATAGATTTATAGCTACAGATTAACTCTGTTTTCTCGGCGACAAAAAGGCATGGCACATATTGAGTTGACTTCACTAGATTATCATTCCGCACTGTTTCTGTTGGCAGACAGTCATACCAAGTTGACATTTATTAGCTCTTTTCTTCTTGTCAGGGCAGGGGTTGCTTGAGTGAAGATAATGGCGTGCGAGTAGCAAAGCCATAACGATGCAGTTACTATTCGTGCGCTATTAAACAGCGATTGTAATACATTGACAAATGGTAGCCATAACATGAGAGAACGAGATAGAAATGATAGAAGTATGTCACCCTGATGTCGCGAATATTTCGAGTCAATGCCTAGTATAGTCAGTAGCTACTTTCACTCCCCGATCAGTGCTAGTATATTGATGTTTATTAGAAGTGGGAAAGTGAGGAGGAAGGCGATAAAAATATGAACAGATGCTCAAGTGGGAGAGGGATGACTACGTGTATTAAGTTATTATGACCACTCATTACCTTATTTTAATGTGCAACTTTATAGGCAAATCCCGTGCTCACAAAGCAGTAAAATAATACGGACAAATATGGCGCTCCTGCAGCTCACATAAACCCATAAACGTCAAATTTGGAATTACTATTTTATTGCTATTATTGTGGGCACCCTTCGCGGTATAACGACTATTATTCTCCAAACTATTTAACCAATTGACACATTACACAATGAGGAGTGATAATGCAAAGAATTGGACGTTGGAATGTTACAATGTACAAGCTAAACAGATTTTTTACAATTTGACGCTTGTTACAAATTTAGCACAATGTTTCAACTTTTCAGTTTTCTATTCATTCCAGAAAGTGCTATCAACTTCTACGGTAAAACATTAATTCCACCTGTCCTAATTCCTCCCCGCTGTAATTCCACCCGTCCTAATTTCATCCCGCTATAATTCCTCCTGGCCTTTCTTAAACTATCGAGGATTGTTTTATGTGACTAGGATTAGGGAAAAAGGTGAGAACTAAATTGGTCACTACTATTAACCGCAATCATATCAAAATAATGTGTGTCCAGATGAAGTTCGCTTAGGTTATGTTAGATCAGATCAGGTGATTTCGCAATTTTCTCTTATCCTAGTCACACAATACAATCCTTTAAAAAAGGCTGGGTGGAATTATTGGTATAGCATGATGGAATTACAGCAAGGTAGAATTACAGCGGGGTGGAATTAAGTTTGAAGTGGAATGCATAGGGAATCAATTGCGATTGTAAA
Organism: Tomocerus nigrus; assembly: GCA_019776505.1. NCBI lineage: Eukaryota > Metazoa > Arthropoda > Collembola > Entomobryomorpha > Tomoceridae > Tomocerus > Tomocerus nigrus. Next base: position 3,264 of record JABASI010003714.1, read on the forward strand.
ATAGAAATGATTGATGCGCGTTTTTTGCTCAGTATAAGTTGATTCCATGCATGAATTGAGCTTGCGCATCTACCTATATGGATGTAAAATGCTATTTTACAAACGGATTCGAACTTGCGGCATAAGGATTCTTATTTGGATTTCTATTAAGGTTATTTAGTTTTTTCTAAAAAATATGATATTTTTCACGGTTGCTTAACCACATGATTAGTAAATATGGATGTAAAATGCTCAGACAAACAGATACAGTGGTTGCAAAATAATATGTAGAAAGTAGCATAAAAAATCTTTACAATTTTTTCATTGCGTTTGCACTGAAGATCCTAAAATCTCAACCGAACATTTACTTTCAATGTTAAAATTTCAATAAGTGGAATCAAATCAATTTAAGATATAATTTGGTGACTACTGAGTCCATTTCCGTATGTACTTTGATACGTACTAATCCGTCTGCTAAAACGTTTCATGTTTGAATTAAATAATTAAATTAATTAATTATTAATTTTAATTGAATTTTACCATGTGCAGTTTACACCGTATAAAAGTATGACTAATGTTATACGACTAACAAGTTGTACCGTTATAATTTTAGGTAATGGCATTACAAATAATTTCAGTAATCATTCCTGACATGTCGTCAACAATCGTTAGTACTATTACAATTGGACAGTATTCTTAATCTAGAAACAAAAAAGTAGTCGTCAAACTGTTTTTCTCCGTGAAAATGCCGAATGCTAGTAGCTTGTGGAAATTAGCAAGATAGACAAGCATGAAAAGTTAACGCATAGAGGCAGATACATACTTCTACAACGATTGAATAGATATTTTTTGTGATTACAGAGAGGTCCTTTTATTTAGACATTGTTAAAGCGTGCATTATGGAATAATGGTCAGCGTAGAGGATAAATCCTTGAGAAATGCACTCAGCAGAATATTTTATCAGCATTTTCATAGCATGGATAGTGTTCAACACATTGTCAGATAAAATGGATTGGGTTGGGTACCCCCAATAGTTTTCATGGAAAAATAATTGTTTCCAGCAACAGAAACTATTGGACAAAGAAATGCAGTCAGCTCCAAGTGAAAAATGTTAGATGCTATAACCTGACAAACTGTAAATTTATTGGGACTGCTGGGAATAATCACTCATTTTTCATTTACATGAACATAAAATAGGAGTGGAAAAATTTTCCTTTGCATTACAATAGAATTCCCCGCACGAGATTAGTGCTCATCTCAATTTGATCATTACTTAACATTTGTTTCATAAGGAAAGTGCTATAATGCTGTCACATTCACTTTATTAAGTTGTCTGGTAAAGTTTTCTCGTCTGACCCTCCATCAATCAGTCTACGATTCAACCGCAACGATAACTACCAGAGAACAACCAAAATAAACACGTTTTCCAAAATCTTTGTAAGCATAGAAATAGAAATAGTCGGATGGAAATTGTGAAGAATTTGACTTGGTCAGCATGGTTTTGTTTTCAAGCAAGTTTCCTTGGCGGTTCCTCTATAACATTTTAACAAAATCGTTAATCCAACTTAGTATATAAGCACCTATTTCCTCCTGGGCATATCAATAAGGGATATGGGATATTGCCATAATATTATTACCAGTATTGAATGCCTTTTTATGTGATTTATTGCTATACTGCCTCTGAGGTGTTGGTTTGTAGATATGACACATTTTTTTTTAATTTTTGCTAGATTTGGTTGGTTACCTTCGATGCCGACGTTTCGTTAATTTTTATACAAAACTGCATACATATTTCCATTGTTTCTATGCACTCACAAATGAAAGAATTAGAAGATTTATGTAGATGGTTCACAATACAATTCCATTGCCTTGATAGACAATTCTGCAATGAGATTGGAAATATACTACCCGTTATGAATAATAATTCTAGTATTTATTTGTGTTGCCATTTCTAGGGATTGTAGTTACATTGTTTTTGCATGCATTTATAGCATCTAGAATGAATTTCGGTAATTTAATGTCAGATAATAATTAGTAGTATTGAAATTGTTATGCCACATAGTATAACTCGCATTTCATTATCCAAGTCAAGTAAATAACCGTAACCGACGACGTAATGAAGTTCATTCGATGTTGATCGAGACCAGATATGGCATAGGCCGAAGTGTAGTTATGACTAAACAGGATATGAACAACTTTGAATATGATCGGCATCGTTTGTAAAATTCGTTATTTTCGGGAAGGAGGACAGAAAAATTGGAAAAAAATCGAATTTACCTAAATACAGACAAATGCATCTGCTTCTCAGACATTCCTTTCACATAATAATTTTTTAGCACTTTTGAAATTATTAATAAGTTAGTTGGAATATTGCATATCGCCTGTTGGATAACAGAAAACATACTGAAATATACAGTGACTACCTATATGTAGCTAGTAATATTCAAAGGAATATAGCTCGACTTTTAAAAATACCAATCAAAATCATCTGCCTAAATTAATAGCCGAATTGCATTGAATAGAAGGTTTGCAATTCTATGCAATGTGTGTAAAAGCGGGTAAAGTCGGATTTTCAGGGGTTATTGTTATTATATTATATTTAAAAGTTAAGAATTTTATAGGATATTCATAGTCCAAATTAGCGAGTCGGATTTAGTCGAAAAACATATCAATGTCCTATCCGGTTTTGACCAACAGCGATTGACCTTCCTTGTGAGTATCGAAGTAAATTGGAACAACATTATTTTATATCATCCATGCCATAATATCTAAAATAGGAATAAGATTTTAGTGTTGAGATTGCTACCTCTTATATTAACTAATCATGTAAAAGGTATTGAGGCCACTTTGAGTTACATATATAGACTTACATGATGAGTTAATAGAGCACCTTAACTTCAAATCCATATTTCCTACTTTAATATTTACATAATTTATGTCATGTAGGGAAGGAATTTATTCTTATGTAAGTAATATAATTACGTAAGTTAACACATTGAATATTATTGAGAGATTTGAGATGAATGAGTGTAGAAATATGACATTTTGAACGGAGTAACTAAATAGAACGAAAGAATTTGCTCATACAGAATTTACAATTATTGTTTCTGAAAATGTTGCCAGATAAGAGTTGTATAATAATATGTGGATATTGTGCTGTATGTAAGAATTGTCAGGCGTGAAATATCCGGCCGGAAATTGAAACCCAAAACATGACTGTACGTAGGTATTTATAGTGTTTGTTATCTGTATTTGTATGCATAGTCAATAAATGAGTTGGAATTTGTATATATCTTACAGTTATGTATTCTAGTGGATTTGCATTTTGAGTTATGTGACTATCTGTAAGTAGGATCCATATATTTAATTTTAGTTGTAGTTTGTTAATCTATGATTTTGGGTTGATATTATATTTTGTACGTGTGAAGCACAGACGAATGACAGTGCATTAAAATAACTCACGAGACATTCACTTTCTGTAGCAGCACTCCAGTTTCACAGGGATTCGACATAATCCTTGTAAATTGAATTTAAAATTCAACAAATGGTCTTTGACATATTGCCAAACATCTAGTCGTGTAATGTAATGGTTCTCAAGTACATTTGTATTTTGCATTTCAATGAGCTCGACGGTATTTTATAGGGCAGTACAATTTTTGGGTGTATCTTATCTTAAATCATGAGCTTTATTGCACTTTCTTGGCAATAGCTAGTACTACGTAGGGTTGAGTCGCAGGAACGCTAGGATTTCTTAACTCTAAGTAGATTTGGTATTGTATACTTAGTCTTTAAAAAGGAATAAAATCATAATCGTAAAAGGGAAAGTGAGTGAAAACGTTTATCTTTCCGTATGAGCGGGAGTAAAAGATGACTGCCTATTCAGTGGATGAAAACAAGAGGAGGAAGTCTATAAATATTCAATAGATATCAATAAAAAGCCTGGAAATGTATAATATTGTAATTCTAGTCTTTGTAATGCATTTGGCAAGTCAACTTCTCAGTTTCCACATGGTACCTAATTCAATCTTGGTTGTTTGACATGCGGAAATGGCGTAACTGCTCCCTTCTCTACACTTTATCTTATTGTTAGTACAACTAAACTCCCAATCCCAGTTCAGACGCTTGTACAGTACAAATGACAATGTCGTTTGTATAATAGAACATCTTAGTTAGTCCCTAACCATCTACTCCGTACGTTAATAAAAACGATTTCGTCGCAATTTTTAAGCTAGGTTAATGTAGGTAGCCACCTAATGTTACATTGTAGTGTACACAGTACGAGTATGTATATTTGTACCATAAATAAATGGAAACACACGGAAACGTTTGTCAACAACTCAACACTATCAAGTTACAGACATACACACACACATAAGCTATTCCTCCTGTTATGTTGTGATATTATAGTAACATCCGTTCTAAATGTATCCTTAGGCTAAACATTACATGAGTAGGTATATCAATTGACGAATTATATAAGTGTTCACAAATTTGGTGTATATTTCACATTTATATGGTATCTGCAGTAGTATCTACTGCTCATTAGTAGTAATTATCATCATGTATGTACATAGGTAGGTAAATAAATGTACGGGGCACCATTATTAGTCCAGAAGATATTTGTGTGTCGTAACATTATTGCAGTTTCCTACGTATATGTATTTACGAGTAGTAGGCAATTATGTAAGTCTGTCAGGTTAGGATCACTACGCTCATCTTGCTAATAATTATAGAACCAGTTTATCAAAACAATCCCTAGCTATATCATAACACTTGTTTGTATTTAAGTACTTGTGTAGTTGGTGTTTAGCTTTTAAGGTACAGTTTTGGAGGTAGACTAGGTAATCATAATGGAATATATCGTAAATCGTAATTGGTTGGTGTAGAAAATTTACAAGGTGACGGAGAAGCTCAAAACTCAATTTCCAAGTCAAAATAATAATCCCATCTTCCTTTTGTTTTGGTGGAGAGAGAGAGAGGGTGAAAGGGGAGAATCTGGTTTGCACAGATTGTAACTTCTTCTAGTATGTATGTACGTAAGTACTTTAGGTATCCATTAAATGCGTTGAAGGTTGAAAAATAAGGCGAGGTTTCTTGAATGTGGCTTTGCGATTAATTGAAACGGAAGAGAAGGAATCACTTCAATTAGCGATGCTCTTAGAGAAAACTAAGTTGGAGCTGGAGCTGCTCCTGGCTTGGCAGTGGCTGATGCAATCTCAGATAAACGCATATCGATGGGAACTCGATCGTCGTACAGAGTTGGAGCCTGCAGAATTATCCCTGCCGTCCCCACCAACACCGCCAGTGTAAATATCCACAGAAAAAGCCTGTCCAAAACCATTGCGACGTACTTCCAATCTTCTTTCACCTAAAACACATCAAAATAATCAGCAACTCATTTCCTCCTTTCACTCCTTTCACAAATTAAATCGCATTTTCCATGAGAATTAATTCCTTCGTACTCGTATGGACTCTTCTTCACGTCTCGTGTGCTCTGCGATGAATCGGACTCCTTCAACAGCTTTGGAAACTTCAGGACATCCTGGCCAAGAAGGGCGGTGTCCTCCGCTGTCCATCATATCTCCGATCTGGGTCTCCATCCAGGTCAGCATCATGAAGTTCCGTGGAACGTAGTAACGGATGTTGAGAAGCTCTTGATGGTGGTACTGGAGGTGGAGGCGGCGGCGGTGGCGGCATCCCATGTATCTTACAGTTTCCATTTAGACCCAATGCGTCTACAACTTCTCTGCTATAGTACAAAACGGAAAACATTACACATACATACACAATTAAACTCATGAATATAACTAATCGTTGATTGCATTTCAGGTTTAGAAAGTCGTCTAGTAAAATTGAAGTTAAATAACAGGTGATCAAGTTAAATAAATGATGAATAAGGAAAATGCCATGAAAATATTAATTGGATTGCATGAAGCTTAAAATAACTCATCGGACATCTATATTATTTACTACTCTTATAACTTTAAATATTAGCTAGTTTTTATATATCTTATCATTTTCTATGCTAACCTATTAGAGGAGAGTTTTATAATGGTATCAAGATCAAAAATTTTTCAATGACCAGTTATTAGATTAACTCGTGATGTGTAGGAAAATTGCCACAAAAAAGATGAATTGCTTCTACATTCACATTTTATATACATGGAATTAATAATTATCTACATTCAGTTTTAAATGTGTGGGACGGGCTTTCATTTTCGACCGGCAAAAATTGGCCGATCCTTTATGGAACATGAAAGACATTCAGTTACTACTTCAGTCATTTCAAAATTAAAACTGCGGTCCCACACACACATTTAATCAGCCTGTCAAACAATATACCCCGATGGGAAACTTCAATTACTTGCGAACCTTATTGCTTTTCATAAATTGTAAAGAACCAAAAAAACTGTTCACCATTTACATTACCACCAGGCGCATATAAAAGGCTGATGTGAAAAAAAAATACATGCACATGTGTGCTTTTTAAGAAGTTCCAAAGCTTCTAATAAAGCCATTTCTGCGCTATGTTTATATGGAGATCAGAGCAAATTGCAATCCGGGTATTACGTAGTTTGTAATTTGCTGTGATTCGTATAGAAAGGATGACATTTTAAAGGAAAAGTTCTTTTCTGAAATAAATTTTGTAATTACAGACTCTTTTGTGCATATTATGTTCTTCAAAAATGCGGCTTTGTATATAGCTGTTGTGCCAATTTTTCATGCATGAATTCACAGAGGCATAGAAATAGACGATGAATTTGGTTGGCCTCTACTTGGGCACATAGTAAGTACTTCTTCGTTGATCTCGGTATTTCATATTGGTAGTAAAAGTGGCGGGGTAAGTAGTATTCTTGAGTTTTGCCCTGGCACAGTATATTAAGAGAAGTGGAAAGAGTGAGTGAGTGAGTGGGTCCTGTAAGTATCCGAAAGTAGTGGAAAGCCATTTGGTAATTAGTAGTGGGCTAAAGCCAGTCGTCGTAATTGCAAGTTAAAATAAGTCTTGTGGAGGAAAGTTTTCTGGAGAGTGGTGGTGGATGGTTGCTATTAGGAGAATGGAGGATAATGGGGAAGTTTGGCTGCGTTGCAGCATTCAGCCTCTAATGCATACACTAAAATGTGCTTGTAAAGTGGCAGGAGTGTTTTTAATTATATCAGAAAAAGGGTATCAGTAACGACTCCGTCACAACATTAACCAGTCGAGGAAGTGGAAGCACGTAGTATCTTTCCAGCTTAAGAGGTTTTCAGATTCTATCTGTAAAAGTTAAGAGGAAAAAAGTGGGAGTTTGAGGAAAGTGTTGTAGAAATGTAGTAAGTAGTTCCAGCTCAGAAATGAAGTAATAAATAGGGATTGAGAGGTAGTGGGGCTGGGGAGAGAGAAAGGAGAAGGCACTCTAGAACAGAAAATATACTGGCGGAGGCACCTTGGAGAGTAATCATGAGTGGACCGACTTCCCAGCATATCTCCGAGTCCGAGAGCTTCACGGATGTCTCTTAATTGTAGTGGATCATGCAAAGAGAGCGTTGGTCTCAACTCCAGCCCATTACAAGTCCGCACTAACAATCTTCCACTGCTGTTCATACCCTGTGTCGACTTCCCAGCAATCCTATCAACATAAAAACAACAAATAAATGCTACCTGTCTCTTAAATATCCATCAACTCACACAAACAACCACAAACAACCATTTCTTACCTAGCACTCTTATCTAAGTACCTGCACTATGCAGGGAACAAAAAAGCAATACCTTTTTAGGAAAAAGTGAAATAGCAACATTTTTTGAAAAATCAATGCCTGTTTTCCTTTTTTGCTATTTGCTTTTTATATACACGTAAAGTGAAAGGCAACGGGGAAAGTAACTGATTTGACAATATATTTTACGCATAAATAGAAATATTAAAAGAAAAGAGGCAAAAGGGAATCTTTTTTACTTTTTGTTGCCTTGGTTTTTTACAAAAAAAGGCTAAAAGGGGCTTTTTAGTTCCCTTGCTGGTACTATGGTAAGCACACTTCAGCTCAAAATATTAAAAATTCCTTCCTAAAATACACTTCATTTCAAATCGCTGTTAGATCCCAACAAATGGCAGAAATGTCCTTAGTGCAAATTGCGAGAAAAATACTTTTACAGCATTGTAATGTAATAGTTTACTACCTATGCTGAGTAGGTGTAATCTCTAACTATTATATCAAGAAACACAGTGTATAGTTACTGGCCAATTACATTCGAAATTCCGAAGTTTCAAACTTAAATAAAGGAAATATTGAGAAAGATTGACATCAAAGTATATACAGTGCATTAAAATTCAAAAATTCCCAGGGCTGATATAAAATTGCAGATTCAGTACATAAAATTATGACATCGTAGTTCAATACAAAATAGTTGGTTATTAAATAGTTTACGTAAGTTACACACAGTATATAGTTAGAAGCTGTACAAATAAATATACATTGTGTAGGCAATAGGAAATGGATTAGAAAATAATATTACCTTGATATATACTTTCTCATAGTAAAGCCGATTAATGTGAAAGGATAGAAATCTTACATAATAAATAAGAGAAAGTAACGTAAATTGTGAAAATTTGATTTTGATAATCCTTTCCTATAATATAGTAAGTAGCAACATGAATTGCCTCCATTGGCAAATGCCCGAAGGGGGGCGTCTATTGACTAATAAAAAACAAAGTAGCAACATGAAGGCAAAACTTAAATTGAGTGTGGTGACTAAGTGCTTTTAGTTTAAGCCCGAAACTAAAATAAATACTTAGATAATTGATTCATATAATTCGGTAAGAAGTTTCTTATGTTGAAGCCCACGAGATGATTAAAGTAGTGCTAAGCAGTTCAGCAGGTCCTGCAGATATTGGAAGATTTACCACACACCTGGATCAGATAATTTTGGGGGACTAGCGATAGCCGTTTTATTCTGTTCACATTAGGTAGACATAGAATTGTGGGAGCAGGAGTGATAATGGAATTAGATATGAAGTGAGATAGTGAAAGTAGTAAACAAAAGAGGAGAACCCACCTTTCCAAATAATATTGAGGGCGTCGCATTACAAGAAGTCTGGGAAGAATATGGAGAAATACGCGTCTCACCCAGGGGGCCATAGTGTGAGTCTGAGGAGTCCGGAAATGAACATTGAGAACCACCACCGTCACACATATACTAAAACAACGGAACAACAATTTCATTTCATACACACATCTCATTCCGTATTCGCAGACGCACTTAGCCATAATAACATTATGTAGATAGATATCCAAACCTCTAACAATATGTGAGAGTGTGTTATAAAACGAAAGAGTAGACAATCTAGCCATGCCACAATGTAATTCACCATATAACTCCTCACTCTTTCTTCTCGGCTCGATAAAACCCAAGCTAGATTGTACGACTTTCCTGACAATTATTATCCTTCCTTTTCCTAAATTTCAAATATTTATGACTTATGGGTGTCAAATAATCCTTACACAAGACTAATGGAAAGCGAACACGTGCGGGGTTAACCCAAGTCATTTTTTAAATCTCCATTTCATCAAAAAATGCTAAGCTAAAGTCTATTAATCTCAAAACTTTCACTGTGTATATCTACAATATTTATTAAACTCTTCCCTTTTAGCTTACGATTAGCATTAGAAAAAACGTTTTCCAATATCATTACAAAAACGAAAACTGGCGTTCATGTATTCCTTTACATGCATAGCTTACAATATAAAATAAGCATCTATTTATAAAGCATAAATAGAAAGCATACTGCGGATTTGGAAGATTTTCATCGATAACATCGGACAGAAAAGAAAGAATTGCTTTCACCATTAATCGCGACATGCAAATTACTCATGGCTCTAGCTATAGAGTTGGGATTGAGTATATGTGCTGTTATAAGGGAAGGAAGAATTTCTTATTCAGCATGCGTTAGTATTTTAGATTCATTAAAACAAGTTTTAGTAGGAGGACATTATCTGGCGTTAGGAGAGGACGCAATTAGTTGTGAGGGAAACTGTGAAGAAAAGTATTAAATCAATATCTAAGTGACACTGTCCCTGCGAGTCACAAATCAATGGGGAAACATTAGAAGTAGGATTGAGTGCTTTAAACATTTGTTTTTCTTCTGGAGTCAGCGGCAACATGTTCTGTGTTGGGAGTAGTGGGTAGTAAATACATAAGCGGCTGTGTATAAAAGTTAGTTGGCCTATGTTCTTGTTTGCCATTGACTTTGGAACATATATTAGCGGAGACAGATGACTGAAGGAAATGAAATAGTAAAGGGATAAAATCAGGGAGAGGGGATCCAGACAAAAATCGAGGTTGAGCAAAGTGAAAGTCGGGAACATGGGCATGGCTTGGCGATTGGCTCTTCTAGCAGAGAGCAGAAAAGACTTGGCTGGGGAAAACAAGTAAGTATTATTGTAAGTGGCTCGCATGGAGACATGAGAGTTGGATGTGGAAACAAAGAGAAAGTAAAAGTATACCCAAGCGAGAGGCAGGAGAAGTGAGCATGAAGAGAAGAGACAGGAGAGATAGATGGAAACTCAAGTTTTAGCCAGGGAAACTATCGGTGAAAGCACATTCCACATGTGTAGCTACACGTTCCGTACTTTCAAAGGAAATGGAATAAATTGGTCAAGAGGGAGCTGGAATGACGATGGCAATATAGGAATTCAGAGTGGAAGGGAGGGCCAACCTAATGAGCTTATAAGCAGAAAGGCAGTTCATTCTTAATGTATGTAACTAACTTTCGGCTAAACTCCAAAGGTGAGTCCGTTACCTTTATATACCCTCACATCAACTTCTTTCTTCACTCTATCTAATAATACAGTGGCCATAGACGAAAAAACTTTTGAATCATGTTTCCTGTAGGTAGCTGCTATTTATATATGTAGCAGGCTGGGAAATAATATAGCGAGGCATTTGCCATCGACAACCTCCCTATATGTCTACCAAAGTCCTTTATACTGAATGCACACCAATATTTAGACTAGCCCTAGCGTCTAGTTTCTACCTTATTATTATGCATGCACATGAAAAGTTTACATACGTCTACACCGTGCATATTATGCTGAGCAGTTAAGGCTACTCACATGCAGGATAATTCTCTTAGCTATTACTACACAGGAAGAAAAGTTTTATCTGCTCGTACGTAATGCCTACTTACATTGCTGGAGAGTTACGAATGTGAATGGGAATTTATATAAAGTGGCGCAATGTGCAAGTACATATTGTGTATGATGGTAGGGGGAATTCTTCTCTTCCCTTTAGAAACCATTCTAGCAGACAGTAGACATGTAGTGCAATTTTTAATAATAAGAGTTGATACAAAAGTGTCTGGTTGTTGTACATAATTGTAGTCGACATGACATAACAAGAGTTGAAAAGTTTTCGAATATATTTTTACCTGACAGTGTCAAGGATCATAGTGAAAAGTACGAATTTCCCGAGGAGTGGAACTACAAGACTTGTCGGAGGAATGATTTCTGCTAGCAGCAAGAAGAACACAGTAAGAGATAGGAGAATAGATATAGACAAGCTGACCTGTGGAGAAAGTTTCACAGATTTCATAGTCAGTACTTTGCCTATGAATTGTTACACCATTTCATTGTAGTTATCTAGGCATTTTATCACAAAGCTTAGACTCACTTGGAGCACTAAAGGAAAGTTTTCATTATCTGTAAGTTAAATTATCAGGACTAACTGACAATAATCACCAGAGAAATAAAATATATTCCTTCATATCTGCTCATGTTCTGTCCAGCATAACCACAATTTACTTATTTATTACTGTCACGTCCATTCACTACCTACAATTACTTAATGGAGACAAAGGGCTAAGCTACGTAAAGACAAATAGCAATTCTGCAAAGTTGACAAGATAAGAAATTAAGACACACTTTCTCTCCCGAGTCGGACGGAAGGTAGAAGACCAAGACTGTCAAGAAAGAGATTCCCATGCACGGAATGATAAGGTTGACTGTGTAGAAAAGTGTCTTCCTTCTCATTGTTATATTAAACGTTATGTCCAAATATGGCTCTTCGCAACAAGTGTAAAAACGCTCGTTACGCACCGCTGGAACCTCCAGGATGTCCCACTCCACGGACATATAAAACTCCGTTAAATCAACACCAATTTCTACAACGTTCGATTCCTTCACTTCGTCAATATGCCGCAAATCAACCTGCAAACAATACAACACCATCATTAGCATAATAAATATTTATCATTATTACTAGGTACTTAAATCATCTGTTGTAAACAGTGGCACTGAGTTTAAAAATTATTATCTTTAATGTTCCTAAAAAAAGTCAAGATATTTTATCAATTTCTCATTATGCTTCGTCGTTCTATTTATTTATGTACACATTCTCTTCTCCCTTCCCTTTCAGATGTTGTTCTGTAGATGACACTTTTAAATAAGGTCGTTTATTAATTTGCTCTTATTTCATTGCCGCGTTTATGTTTGCTTAAAAGAATATGAATGTACTTC
>JABASI010003715.1:0-15727 GCA_019776505.1 Tomocerus nigrus
GCATCATCTCGTCGTCATAAAAGATGTGCATCTCATCCTAGCATACCTACCCAGGTAAAAATATTCCTTTCTACATATATAGTAAATATCCTATTCTTCCTTTCCTTAGTTTACTTCTGTCTGTCAATAGAGTGAGTTAAGTTTTGAGTGAGTAGTTAGACTCACGAATCAAGGATCACTTAAAGAAGAGTTACATACAATCCAAAAAGCTGTTAGAAAATCAAATTCTTCAGGGCTCTCGTTTATGGAGGAGGATTGTGTGCACAAGCAACAATTGTGTATTTTGCACAAAAGAGAAGAGCACAACGTTGTTGATTGCACATAAATGTTATTGTTAGGTTGAGTCGAGGGCTATTATGGCTAATCAACTGTGACCGTAACACACAACCAAACAACCAAATCACATTCGATTCACAGGTAGACATTTCTATTCTTCTTTTTATTGTGTACGTCTCCGTGCATTTCGTCAACAGATTCATTCATCTTTTACTTGCAACATTAATTTTTTCCATTAAATCAATTACCGTACTACTTATAAACGAATAATAATAACAGTTAGATATTCCTTGGTCAACAAAATTTAGCTACGCAGAGATATCTAATGTTTCTTATACCACAAACAAGATATCCCGTTAAAATGAACATAAAAGCAAAATTAAATTCAATCAGTTATAACTGAGAGAGGAAAGAGATTTATATATTGCTACATATTATTACTATATCTTATGTGGGATTGTGAACTTATTGGCCCACCTGGTCTCATTGTTGTTGTCAGTGAATTTGGTTTGTCCTGGGACGTGACTCTCTCACATTCATTCACGATAAAGTCGACCAACTGAGTTTTCACTCTCGTTCACTTTTTTAACATCACGTACATACACAGAATACACACATACATGCTTTATGTAGGTAGAGCCACTGAATTTGCATTGCGTTATCCTTAAATACAACTCCCGGCCTATAGCTATTGCCCCTAATACAAACAGAGCAATCTGTTAATCTAGTCTACCTACAAAGGAATTACCTTGCTTTAGATAAAATTACCACATTCAGCTCTGAGTGAGCAACACTTAATAATTGCTCGACAGCCTTCTTAACCCTATAACCGTAAGTAATCATTAAATTCACGACAATTCACATTCAAACATTCAGATCAGAGATATATACAGAGACCACCATCAGTAACGTGCCCCAAAAATATTGCAAAAGTTTTTTTTTTAATTCTGTGCTACCAGCTACTGTGCCTACTATTGTCGTTTACAAAGAAACTGGAAACCTAAACAAATCATTTGGCTAAACTTTTCCTTTTTACACACATATTATTAGCATAATATAACCTGCCCTACTACAATCAAGCCAAATAAGTGATTGAATACAGAAAGACACATACGCACATACACACACATCGCCGAAAACGACACACTCTCATTGCGATACATTGCGACAGTTTACATTTCATGATTCACGACACGACGACCACCAGAATCAGAGTGACACGAGCTCTTTCAGACACAATTGCAATAATACATTGTTAGTTTACCTAATTCAAATTGTTTTAATACTTTGTTGAATTTATTTCTACGAAATCCCATTATAATATCCTCTGTTTTACCTCAAAACAGCATCAGTCACTGTAAAGAAACCTGCATCACATCTTCTCTTCAAGAAAAAACATTGCTCTTCTGGATTTTAAAAATGTGTTGTGCCAAAAAACAATAATAATTTTTCAAAAAGAAAAACAAAAACTGTGTGTGTATTGATTTAAGAGTTCATCTCATCACAGCTCTCTGGCCTGGCCTACTAAAGTTCAGTTCAATAGTGCCAATGTCAAACCAACCCTTAAGATGAATATGGATAGATACTTGACATGAGTTGACCACAAAAGAAAAATAAGTGTCACATCGTAAATCTCATCGTGGCCAAATTGTTTGCCTAAAACACAGAAAAACATAACCTTAGCACACATCAAATCACTAGACACTCTTTTGCACCTTCGCCAATAAACGGCTCTTACATAGAAGGAAAATTGAATAATATAAGAATAATAATGCCTCGTGGATTAGGAGCCAACTTTTTCTCTAAACGTAAGTCATATTTACGTCTCATCATCTTTAGAATAGTATGCGCTTTTGACTTTTATACTCTTAGTTTAGAGAGCCTAAATGATATCAGCATAAAATATGCAGAAAACTTTTATTAGCAATTATCATTTTTTTCTTGCATTGTAAAAATCCCTATGCACATCTCTTTATGTATGCATTTTATTAATATGCCCTGTCATTTTGATGATGGTTAACCTTAACTGTAAGTAATCACAATTTAATTTGCTTTATAACCACTAAATGCATTGAATGCGCCGCAAAAAGATCCCAACGAAGAAGATTGCTTGCTCACAGCATTAAAATAATATTTTCGCTAATAAATTCTAATTGCAAAGTGCAAAGGTCTTTCCATTAGCATCTATGTATGTGCATTTATTTAATTTATACGCAAATATCCCCATTATACAATGAAAATTTCGTAAATGCACTAAAAAAATTCAAGTTTACGAGTATTAATGCTGCTGTTAAGGTAAACAAAGGAAAAGTTGTATTTTTCATTATGGTAATAATAATGTGATATTGCGCGAGGAGAGTGTATCATCTCGAAAAAAGAAACAGAATACTCTTGTAGATGACACAATAAAAAAATTACTTAACTCATCACATGGCAAATAAAGCAAGTGAATGTATTTAGTCTAAGTGAGAGTAGGTCCGAGCTTTTGTTGTACACACTGACAGGATTATCTCTATTCATCTCTAGATTATTTACTTATTAACACATTAAAGATTGAGTTGAGCACGATGTACATATTCGGCTTTACATTTACTCACGAGATAGACAGCTGAGACTTAGCCGTCTTGTTGATTGCATTGCAATGTGTAATGGAAAAAACAAGAAAGGAATTTCTAGGAATCAATATAATACACTTGTCAGCATAAATAAGATCCCACAAATTATCTCCATAACTTGAGAGTAGCTACAAGGACACTATTTCTTAAATAAATATATGTACACGTAACACTGATAAGTATATGCATATAAGTAAGTTAAGTAGCTTTAGCTAATATTATCTAAGACATGTTTACTTTGTTTTTTCCTAAGCTCAACTTACTTTTGCTCTCTGATCTCGCCATGCACTACTGTCTTGTCATGTCATGCTACTTCAATCTATGACCACTTAAGTAATCGTAATAGGATTTTAAATAAAACAACAACCAAGATAACATACCAAGCTCAAATGTGCAAGGAAACATTTCATACAAATCCAATGAATACCCCTTTTGTGTCAATGTATAATATGTAGAGTAGCAAAAACCTAGTTTCACTCGTTTACCTATTGACGTTTGCTGTCAGCACTGTTAAATATGTTATTTTCGAAACATAATAAATATCTATACATTCAATTCATACTTAGGTCACAATAGGTAAATATGTTAACATTTAATTTTATAATGTGTAAGGAAATTTTGGGTGATCCTAGTTGGTTATTGCACTTTTCATTTCCCTTTCCTATGATTTCTATCGTTTATTAATCCTACTACTACTGATAGAAAAGTAATTTAAGGTACGCCATAAAGGACTTTATGGATTATTGGAACAAAAATCACGATTGAAAAACTTTCAACAACAAATCCTATAATAACAATAAAAGAGTAGTTACCAGTAGTAGGTAGCTTTATTACAACATTAAACTCTAGGTATAAATGTATTTCCTTAATTAATTCAAACCCCTGTCAGAATTTACAAGTCTGCATTTTATCCGTATGTATGTAATGGCTTTCTGTTATTATATAAAATCCACCTTGACTAAATTCCATCAAACTTATTGACAGGAACAGACATACGTAGACTCTGCACAATTACACAACAACAATATTCAGCGACTCTTGACGTGTATAGTTGATTTCCCATTTCTGCATAATAATAATATTCATTAGAATTGCCTATTTGTTCTCGCAGTGTAACAATATCATGGCCAAGATCAACATAGGTATATTAAATTAACTAGACTCAAGTCTATAAATCCAAGTGCATGCAGGTAGTGCATGTTAGAGTGATAAAAACAAGTTAACTCAAGTTTAGCTAATTGTACTAAGATGTGATTTATTCATGTTTGTGTCAAGTTATCATAATAATTACTTGTGTTGATTCGTACGCTTCAATTGTCTCCTTTCTTGCTAACTGATGTTAACTAAGTGTTTATATGGTTTTCTATATACGCTCCATACAACATACATACCTACGTCTGTCTGTCTAGTCAGTAGTCAGCGCCTTACAATAATAATCAACACAAGACAAGGTAGTCTTTTATTTCTTTGTGAGTCTAGTTAAAAGCGCTTTAAAAATAACCACTGCACTTTATGTTAGATAATCTCTTATGTTTGTATAGTAAATTGCATCTAGACAGATAATTTCTGTATTAAAGTGCTACCTTATGCACTTTAGTTCTTTTTTTCATGTGAACATTAATAGAGTTAACCATAGGCTAGTCGCTAGTCGATCTTATAAAAGCAACTCTTATCACAACAGCAATAAAGAAAGATAATTCACAATCAGCTTTTGCACTGCATTAAGCTGAGGAGTTTACACACACATACTACTCACCATTATCTGTTCATGTGAAGACAGCCGCCAAAGCAAGTTTAAACCTAATGTTTCGCTTAGTAATTTGCAAGGTGAGGTAGATGTTAAACTGTAAATTAAAGTAAAGTAAAGGAAGGCAAATAATAAGGCAGCATAAAGCAAGGTAACTTTACTACTAAGAAGGAAAAGAAAGGAAATAACGAACTAAGAAAAACAACAACAATGGTAGATTAGGTTCTCTATGCAAACTGAAAATGGATAATCAGAGCTAAATGCTAATCTCTATCTTTAATCCACTGCGTGTCCTTCCTGTTTTACTATACAGTGCACACTTTTACATATAGACATACTAATCACAGATTATAAATTTGACTCAATGAGCAATTACCAATTTCAAGCATGAAAACTTTCCTTATATAAAACAACAACGTACTTTAAATCATAATATTATAACAGAGAAAAATCTAATCATCATACACATAATAGCTCAAGCGTTATAATATTTTTATATATACTTTCCTAAACTATACTACTTACTACCTCTTCAATGTTCTGTTAGAGAAGATTCTCTTAGGAAAACTCTATCTGAATGCTAATCTCCTTTGTAAATTGCTGTGGGTATATAACGTGAGATTCAGATGAGGTTGTATACATCTTTTCATGTAAATAATTTAGTAGTCAGTATCTTTAAAACGTATCTCTATTTAAATAAATAGTTAGTTTAGTTATTCAACTCCCTCGTCTTCTCATGAAATTAAATGTAAACAAAAAAGTTATTTATTGCAACCGCCCTCTCTCTTCCGTCCCCATCCTTTTCTTCTCTCATCTATTGCATTTTTATTATTATTTATTTTTATTACATGTGCAACACTACACGAATATCCCTGTAATTTATAAGATTCCATTATAAATGTCTAAAATGCATGCTAAATGCTAGAGATAACTTGATTGCATTTGATTACATCTTACCTTATACAACTATACTTAGCTATAATAATAACTTTTCAAGTTCAGTTTTTAAGTGCAATGTTTATTTATGTTTATTTAATATAAATGCATTATCATAGTGCACAATAGAAACTAGCCCATTATGTTTTTAAGCATGAAAATTGTCATATAAGCAATTTTTTCTGTTCGTAGGACAATAGTAATGAAAAAATTCATAAATTTATTCAATATTATTACGTACCCTTGTTAGGAGATAATAGTTCCTGCTCATGAATTTTTGCGATTTTTTCCCTAGTTAACTACTACAGTCACTTTTATTTGACATTTCAAGATTTAAACTTGCAGAAAATATAATAAAACAGAGCAATTTAATATTTGATTGTATTTGTTGCAGTGGAAAGTAAGTTTTAGGAGGTGGACTACGTGACGTAACTTGAGTATTTACTACCTTTTGAAATGGAAAATGCAATGGAAATGAATTGGTTCGCATTGCAGCGAGAAATTGAGATAATGTGTATTGTTTATAGGTTTCTGGTCGTGTCCTATTAAATTCCAAGGTAGAATCTTAAGCACAGCATAAAAGCGAAATGAAACCATGCACATAATATCAACCACAATGCTACGACAGTACCTTGTTGTTAATACATACATTTACCATCCTTCTCTTCTTCCCTATTATTCTGTCATGCATACCGTGGTGAACTTATAATTAAGCACAACTGCAAGAATGGAAAAAAGTTTTAAAACAATGCAAGCATTCATTCATATACATATATACAAACTAACATAATATATACAGAGTACTTATAAAGATATTCTACATCTATCATACATAATAGTTCCCAGTATCGTTTACACACCAGACAATCATAGAGCACAGAATTTAAAACCATTTGCATTATTCGTACTGAGAAATAAATGTGGAACAAAACATAGTCAGAGAAGACAATTAGTAGACATTAAAGATTTACTACTGTCTTGCCATACTTACACTTTCATTACCACTCGAAATTTCGTTTAATAAGACATGATGGAGGGATGGTGGTTGTCGCAAGCAACTCATTTCTGATATTGTTCTAACCGCACCCATTTTCCGGGTCTCATCAATCTTCATTTCCAATCCTATCTCATCATGTCACGTCGAGTTTCATGTATTTTTAGAGGTTAACCTCAGATGCTTTTTTTCTTTTTAAAAAAGATTCCATACCTATATACACTAAGAATGTTTTAATCTAAAGCTCATAACTTATTTAATTGCCATGCATAAAAATATGAACAACAGTTTTAACAATCTAAAGAGAGTGGTAATTAAAGGAGATTTTCCTCACAGCAGTCCATCAAATTGCAACTGCAGTTCATATTATAGCATAATATGACCTATAAACAACAAAAAATTCATATTGTAGATGCGTAATGAGCATTGTTTTTTGTACTAGTGAGAGTTATTACGTTTTATTATTGTTCTTGCAAGAATTAGAGTACTAGCACTGAGAAACAGACAGATAAATTAATTTTTTAGCCTGTACAGGCTCAGAAATGCTAATCATTCCCATTAATTCGAATCCAAACCAATCAAATGAATTATGTAGGTACGTACATTAGATTTTTACATCAATAATAATTCTAGTCTAGATTCATAGGTAGGTAGGTAGCTATAAGAATTTAGAACGTAGTATCTAACGTGCGTTGTTCTCAAAATTAATTACACTCGAATACGATAGCAATTACAATGTAGTTAAAAAAATGACAGGGATTTACACTTGAATTTGATTGGGAATAAGCAACGCAAGTGTATCGAGACTTGATTGGTAACTTATATAATAAATATATTCAAGTTTTTCGTGAACTATACTTGCTGCTAGTACATTAGCGCATTATAGAAATTTCATTGCCGTCCTTACTACATCGTATCGAATTAATTTTCTCTATTTCTGGCTGTACAATTACTTATAGATATCCAACTGAAAATAGTCTAATGCTCCATGCACTGTCAGTGAGGGTGTCATGATGTCAGACGAGAAGATTTGAATTTATGGGCTTCTATCCTTTCGTGTATACGACATAAGTAAAATAATAGTTACATATGTGCACGTACTTATCAACAATGTTTGATTCTTATACAAACTCTCATCTTATAATATCATTCAGTAGAAATATAAAGCAAAACATACATTACAGCTAGAAGACAAGGTAACGTAATCTAACCTTAATCAACTTGACCATAATATAGCTAGCTACCTGTCCTGTGACATGACACGACATCAAAAAGCTTCATGAAGCTTTGCCTCCATGCTGCTCCGTCATGTCATCCCTCATGTCCATCAACCACCATAGAATTATTCATTTAAATCTTAATGTGACTAGATTTCAATTCAAACTATTTAATATCACACTCGACAATAGATACATAACTCACAAACACAAGCAGTCTATACTACACAACAACAATAATACATTAAAAACTTAAGTAGATTAGTGTACAAAGTACAAATTGTAATTGAATTCGATAGATAGATAAATATCTTTAAGAATTGAATTGGAATTTAGAATTAGAAGGAAAGAATGCCGAAATGAGAGGAGTCTCTACGTGAAAATAAGTTGACGTTCTTTTCTTTGGTGGTATGTCTGGCGTGCATTATGATTGGTGTGGTGGTGGTGCTATGTGACTCTATCCTTACATGGTGATTCTAATCTTTCTTATTATATAATTTATTGAATCTTGTCTTGTGTCCTATACGAAAGACAAAGCAATGAAACAATAAAAACAAAAGTAATTATTTATGCAAAGCGAAGAATAAGACAAACGAAATCAATTCAGGACAGGACACAATCAAAATATATCCAACAAAAAGATACTTAATAAAGTTAGTAGTAACAGGAGCTTGTGGCTGTGTGTGTAGTGTGTGTCTACGTAAGTACGTACGTAGTAGAGACAGATACTATTGAATCAAATAAAAACCAGGTCAACTTAATAGATAATTCGTGTGTGTATTGTGTGTAGATTCTATTGGAGAAATATTTAGGTATGCACACACACACAGAAACGACTGTCTTGTCTGTAGGTGATAGATTATTGTTCGCTATATTTACTACTTATTGATAGTGGTGCATAGTTAGTTAGTTATGAAGGGAAAAAATGCATCATTGCTATAATTACTTGATATATAGCAAAACTATGCAAATCTCAATAGATAAATGGAAATCAGTGTGTTGACTATCAAAATTTCGAGCAAAAATACAAGGCAAGAGGCAACCACACGCGACCGTGGTTGATCGTTACCTTGTGTCTTGTTTTGGTGTGGTGGTGGTTCTTGTGCTTTACCATATCGTTCTTTAATGTGTTAAATTCTGTAAATTCAGTTTCCTCTGTTCCACACCTTCATCCAATATATAACTCAAGAGAAGACAACCTGCTACCATTTTATATTTGTCTTGACTGCTTTACTACGTTATCATAATAATAACATAGCTACCTACTTGAAAAATATTATAACCATTACAGATATAGTGCCACACACTGCCACACACATAACAACAACCTGACAATCTGCACTATACCTTATCGAAATTATTTATCTGGTTCTGGTTTGCTCTCTTTTGTTTTTGCTCTGAATATAGATGAATGTATGTGCATATCAAGTTGATCATATTATTTATGCTACCTTATAGCATACACTTATAATATTATATCTTTGAAAACTATGAGCATATGAACATTATGCGATAGATAATCAAGACAGGAGGAAAAATTGACGCTGTCTCATGCAAGTTACCTCATAAGAGTTTAGATATTGCATTGTAATGATAATTACTACCTTCGGTTATTGTTCTATTCTTTAGAAAAATTATGTTCTTTGCTTGGTCACTTGAAAACCAAGTGTTTTGTGATTGTATAATTTACTTATGCACTAGGTAGCTACTATGTAATATTGAATGAGTGGAGCCGGTTCGGGCACCCTTAATACAATCACATTGCAAATTGTCACAATTTGCAAACTTAATGCTCAAATGTGCAATTCCATCCAATTCCTAATGAGTTTCATTCAGGCGTGCACTTAATAGTCATATGCTTATAGGTGCTCATGCATTTAATGTGAAGCAATATTTAAACAGTTCAATGTATCACTAACCAAAGACAACATTTACAAAATTGCAATAAGTATGAACGTAGACACAAGAGGAAAAATAAATATTACACATTATTACTGTGGTCAGCTAAGTATCTATGACTTGTCCATATAATTACAATTAAATGAAACTCTGAGGTCTAAAACATATTGGTTGATTGTTGCAGTCTGGCCATTAGTTCTCGTTAAATGCTTTTCGTTTTGTTCTATTTACTACTACACCCAAATTATTTCTCTCAAATCTTTTTCGACTTTTCTCTAAGTGCAATCATTTTATTCTATCTTAATGGGGACGTCAGACGTGACATGCTCCTAGCGCTATTTAATAATACGGGAACTATTAGATTTGTTCAGGTATCCAAAACGTACGTACTTATATATAGGGATAATGTATTTGTCGACAGTCGATATACTCAAGTCAAATTAGTTGTAGGACTAAAAATCTTAATTAACATATATAATCCATAACATCCGGCATCCGCTCCTCAAAGATTTCCATTTTAAATTGGACTCATAGGCAAATGTGGCACTAATTTTGCCCAATGTCCTATTGATTTCCTATATTTTATGAAGATTGTCTGTCTATTTAATTGACAAGTTGAATAACAGGGTGCCATAAAATTTCTCTGCTATTTTTATTTAAGTATAGATGAAGAAATTAGAGGAAAAGTTAGTGTCAATTCAAACAGAGTCGCTAATAACGTGTAAATATATAGCTCTACACAGAATACACTGCTACAACGTTAATAGAAATGTGAAATGATACACAGGGAAAAAGTGACGATGACGAATGGCTGACATGACATGACAACTTTATTTACTATTAGAATAACCTGATCTGATGAAATGGTAACGATCAAATGGAATGATTAATTCCTGTAAGCAACTCTCCATGTCGCATGCATAAAGCATTTAGAAAATACATGTCCAACTACTTACACTACATGTGTACAGATTAATTTCAATTTTCTACCTGTGACTTCTCAGCACACTCACACTTGACTTATTTTTTAAGTTATTAATGTTGTACTCGCAGATGAGATAACATAGAATTATTTCCAATCATTATCATTCCAGAGCATCTAAGAACGGGTAGCAGCTGCTGCTGTTACAACCAACAGCCACCACTATCCTTCCTCGCCGCATTTTATGACTACAGTAATTGTTGATTTACAACTTTGATTAAATTACTTCCAACAATGCAATGCGCAAAGTTATTATAAATGCATTCTAGCATACCTACATAGTGTGCTACTCTTTTAGACCATTAAAACAGTTACGACCCTCTAGTTCAAGTTCTTAATATTCCTTCAATGCATAACTCCATTAATAAATTAAAACCATTGGCATATCTATAATTGTTGCAGCATTCTTGATCCTTGTGTAGTTTCATTCAACTACTATAAAATATTACATTCTCTAACATGCAGCGGATTAGAAACATTAGCACAACAAATAAATAATAACATACCTACTCTCAAATAGTTAAATTACCGTATGTCCCTAGCATTCAGACGAAACTGAGGAATTCAAACAGTTTATTTTGGACAGATGCTTTTCAACGTTCAGTAGTTCACTTAAACCGTAAAGCACTGGCATGGGATGGACCTATTACAATGTGTAGTAAATGATAATTTCAAAATCAGATTTTAAAATTAAAAGTCGAGAAATCATACATTAAATTATTTGCATAATCTGCAATTAATTAATGGTTTACTCATTGTATACGCATTTTAATTTGTCAATGAAAGTACGATTCAGATATGTTCAGAATTTTGACTTAAATTGCAGGGACAGTAATTAGATCGAATATTATAGCTAAATGTGCAAAATAAGTGAGTCAATTTAAGAGTCATACTGTAGATAAGATAGCTAATTGTCAGAACAAAGGGTACTTATAGTAGTGCGTTCATTTTCAGCCTTTTAACGCTACGAAGGTAAAGCTAAGTAGGTGAAATGTAATAAAATGAAAATGAAGTAAAGCAGTGAGAGAAATATGGATCATTAATTCATCTGTTTTCCTTGTCTCCAATTTAAAGCACAAAGAGCAGTCACAAACCACAATGTAAAATTGTAAGTATCTATTGCAGCTACAGATACTTGTGTGAATGTGATGGGAAATTGTTATAATATCAAGTGTTTCCATTGTGGTGGATTTGGTATCGTTATTAATCTAAATTATACAGAGACAACTAAAAGAAATAAGAAAACTAGATTTACGCAATTAGTGTGACTTGATATGAATGATACACGTACAGTTGCTTATTGTTATTTGTTCGAGGGATTTTTAGTTTGTAAGTTGTAAATAGTCACTTTGTAGTTCTAATGTTAGAAAAAGGGCTTCAAGACTGGATGTGTGAATTGAAGTGAAGCAGAACACAATTGCAATTGCAATAATTGCTATCAAAATCAAGCCATCAGTATATAAATACGATATAAACGATATAAATAGTTCAAACTGTGCAGGATAATAAGGAATAAGCCATAAAATGATATGGTACGAGTATCAAGTATCAAGTGAAGGAAACCGACATTAACATTGAAATACCTTATTTTAACTTTCTAGTATCTCAATCCAAATTAAATACTCAATTTGCAAATGAGGAGAGCAATTCCGTATCTAATTACTTCGTATCTTATATGCGATATTAGGTTTATACGTGTAAATGATTGTGAAAAAAATCACGTGTGAGAATATAAAATGTGCAATTATACGTCTATATAGCTGCTATCTCATTTATTTTTCCCTAAAAAGCTTCCTTCTCAACAATGGCCACCATTTTTGCTTTGAATTAAATTGGTTTGGACTGTATAGGCTCGGCTTGTTATAAATTATTTAGATTAGCGCAAAAAGCAAAGAGTTCTTATAGCATGACAAGACAATCTGACAAGTCAACAATTAAACTCTCAATTTCATCATAGAAAATCCATAAAGCATTGGATTGGAATGGTGTATGGAGCAAAGTTTCTTATAGACTAACATAACATGCAATAAGATAGCTTGCTTTGCGTGTTTCATCCTCTCCTTCCCTATTCTTTTATGCATGGAGAGCTGTCCTGTTATTAAATAGCGCGTCTTGCATCACTCTATCTATGCCTATTGACCAAATCTTCCTTATCTGTCCTAATACTTACTAAATAGATTGCAAGAGTGAAATCAAAACTCCTCTCTCAATCTCAACTTTTAAACAATACGGACTACAATGGAAAAAGAACGTTTATCTAATGTTTATTATCAAAGGGATAGTCAGATAGTCCTCAATATTTGCTTTACATTACCTCCTATATATTCCTTTTTTATCTCTTCTTAGCACATCTCTGCAATGTCTGTCAAATTAACTGAGTTGTCATTTTGTCATACAGATATTAATGTCAAGTAGTCATTTAAGTTTTATGCAAAAGGTACTCCACAACATTACAATGCACTTGGGCTATTCAACTCACGACGAGGAAAAAGAGCAATCATTACCTTACATTGTGAATAAACACTGATTTGTATTTTGCCTTTAGATATCTCTGC
The DNA here is from genome assembly GCA_019776505.1 of Tomocerus nigrus. NCBI lineage: Eukaryota > Metazoa > Arthropoda > Collembola > Entomobryomorpha > Tomoceridae > Tomocerus > Tomocerus nigrus. The sequence continues at coordinate 13,222 of JABASI010003715.1, forward strand.
CCATAAAATCACAGATGTTCTTCATTGTGTATAGAAATATTCAATCAAGACTCATTCCTCTAATACATTTGAGAATTCAAAGTGAACATCTATAGATAAATACTTAAAAGTTTAACTACCTACACAGATTCATAGATACTTTTCACCAAAAATGAAATCTGCTTGGTCATACAACAACAGTGGAAAAAAAATCAGTCAACTCCACTGAACTGTATTGAATGAAAGAAATAAAAGGAAGATGAGAATCATTGATAGTTAAGAGCTCATAATGGATCTTTGGTTACGCAACTAGCAATAATTTGCTTTTACTTCTGTGTAATAGAAAATGTGTAATTGCGAATAGTTTTCGTTCGAACACGATATAGGAAAAGAAATGACAATATTATAAAGATATCTATATACGCACAACTGTTTATTAGAGAGGCAATAACACAGGACGTGACTTTTACTAGGAAAATTCATGATGAGTTGTTGAAAAGCCCTGAATTAACGAATCACAATCACGGAAGCATCAACTTTAACTTGTATTTATTTGTATTTTGTAAGCATAGACTTACTTTGTGTGTAAAACACAATAAAAACATAAGAATTACATCCCTGTATTACCACTTGTCCTTATACTCTCAATCTCAATGCAAAGATTTTTGAGTGTGTTCTTTAAGAAAATCCAAGAAATTCAATGAAATTTTTCCATGTCTTCCTATTATCCTCCAAGTGTGTCCTATGGCTAAAGTAAATAGACGAAACGCCATGCCACACGTCTTTACGTAGCCACAGGATGAAATGGCAGACAGCACAAGCAGCGCAGAGAGCGGCTTGTCTTGTGTGTTTCTTATATTGACAATGATGATAGTTTCTCTTTCATTTCATTTCACATCTCTCCTCATGAATACAATAATATGTACACCTACACCAAACCAGCGACGATAATAAATTACTTTGTGTATGTGCATGTAGTACATCCTTAGGCTTTTTGGCGGGGGCAGACAACGTACAATAGCAACAAATGAATTATAATGACAATGAGTTAATGTTATGCTATGCAAAGCCATTTACGAAGGGTCTTCCTATCTCTCACTCACTGACTATCCTTTAGCTTTGACTTGACATCAACGAAAATTAGGAAATCACCATGAGACACCTTTCAACAGTGTCTCAGTGACACTATTCAGATCAAAATACAAATTTTCTACACAGTTGACAAAATGAACTATGTATATATTATAATAATGACAAACAAGACAATATCCCCTCAAAATTTTATGCCGGAATCTGGATCGGTAGAATTCTTTTCATGTTTCGTATCCAATATTCGCTCACATATTTTTTCAGAATGAGAACAGAATCAAAATCCACTTATGAACGAATGATCTAGGAGTGCCTTCATGTTCAACAGGTGAAATATTCTAGCATTAAAAATAGCCCAAATGGATTTGATTTCTGAATAATCCGAATATTTTAGACTTAAGCTGCCTGAACTACTTAGGTACACATTACAGAAAACATTACGATAAAAATGTATTGGAATTTTAAGGAGTTTGTAGATTTTTATCGTTTCGAGATGGGTTATAATCAATTGAAACACAATTTTACTTTTTAGTAATATCAACCTATTACGAATAGATAGCAAGGAAATAGTAATAGCACTAATATCCAAGTGATTATGTGAATTAAAATGATTTCTCGAGGAGAGACTGTCTGAAAATAATAATTCCAAATCGTGCGCTCCCCCTTGTCTTCTCCTGCTCATTGTATTACATTTGTATTGTATTTGTGAATAGAGAATTTGTGTCTGATGATGATGATGATGAAGCTCTTCTGGTTGATTTAACACGAGGAAGATTAGTTTTCCATTCAAATGGCTAGTTGACTACTCAAACATGAGCAAATGGTGTTTGTAGTCGTAGTAGAGAGTTTGCAATCACACATCTTTCCTCGGAGCGAAAGGAAAAGGAAGAAAATGCAAATATTGAAAGATAGCATAGAATGTTTATAAGCAAGTAGTGGAACAATCAAAATAAATACTACATTAACTAAAGTACATAGAGAGCGAGTATAATAATTATGGCTAGTAGTGGTATTGTGTTTCAGGACTTCCTTAACTTGACTAGGACACTTAGACTAGCAAGATAACAAGTTATTGTAAATAGAGATACGTGTATAGCTTAGTTATGTATGTTAAGTTAAGTTGAAGTGCCTAAAGCTGACATGACAGCTTTTTGATTTCAGTTGACATGCCACACAACAGTCTAAACAGAGTAGAAATTTTTTTTCGCACTGCTTCTTCATTATAATATTCTGTCTTATGAAACGAGCGTCAAATTATAGGTAATGAATATAAGGTGCTTACTGTAATCTGCATCTGAAGTCAAGTCAGTTGACATTACACAAGAGATTTCTACAAACTCTGACTGAATCATCATTTAATTTAAAATGCAATATATTTGTGTAAAGTACATGCATTTGTATTGTCACTTGGCATTAGCTAGGCTATAAGTTATTGCTT
>JABASI010003716.1:0-15726 GCA_019776505.1 Tomocerus nigrus
CTGGAAAGTGTTATGTCCATTTCGGTTACCCCACTTTTGGGTTTCAGCCTCAATTTACAACCTATTTCGAAATTCAAAATTGTGTCTCAATTGACCCCAAAATGGGAAGAACTGAAGCCAAGCCAGCAAAAACTCGTTTTTCGTCACCTGTGTTTCATGCACAAATCAACAAAATCATCGTCCTAGAAACACCTTTGAATGACCCAGTTGATCAGGACCGGGCATCTCCGAGGATTCTGGCCCAATAAAATTCCAAAAATGATGCCCTCGCTCGCCCAGGAACAATCCCTTCTAAATTTTTCCATCCCTCTGATATGGGGAATGAGAGTACATAAAGAAATTTTAATGAGACAAAATCAAAATTATGGACTGATTAATAATTGTAATTACAATTTAATAAGAATATAAAACAGAATGATTTATTAGGACAAAACAGACATTAGTGGATAGAATGTATTAACTGTGGAGTGGAGAAGCTGAAGGAATTTTTATCTTGCGCTTCTTAACGTTATTATCTCTTTGTACAGCATTTTCACTGCTATTTTCCGCTAAGAAAATAATATCAGCTAGAAAATAGGGAGCCATTGTGGGAAAGTAAAGTAGGGATATTTATCCCGACAAAACACCTACTCATGTGAGTTAGCCTAATAAAATATGTACTTCATATACGTGTATACTGTATACATTAATATTACAAGTGAAAATGCATTCATTTTTCGCACCAAAGAAAGTAAAGCAAACTCCAGCTCCAGCCAAGGCGAGATTTTGCAAGAATTATGACAAAGAGATAACGTGAAGGTTTTCCAGCAAGGCTCTCAGTGAATGCTAAGTAAAAAATGACTTTTTCACTCAAAATAAATCTCAAATATTGGATCATGGCCAATAGTTACATTACATTCCACTTACCACAGGCTTGCTCACCTAATATTCTTACTCTTCCTACACCCACAATATTCTTTTACCAATTTGCTTCTTAGGAAATCTAATTCTAGGAATATCTAGTAATAAAGAATTCAGAATTACACCATAGACTTCAAATCTTACTTTTATTATGTACAATGCAATTGCAAACCAAAATGAACACGACTAGGTACCTAGGAATTTGGGAAATATTTATTTTCAATTATAATAGAGGTATTCAGTTTCAGTAACTTAATCACAAGAATCGGCTATTTTGATTATTTCAAGTAAGAGGGTCTCTTTTTTCGCTTATGATCATCAGTCAGAAAATAATAGTCTCAAGTAGATTAAAGAACCTACTGCATTAAAATACATTAAAATTAGGCAAAAATACATTAAAATTTAGGATTATCATCATCGGTATAAATAAACCTAGAAATTAATACTCCAGCAATGATAATGACAAATAAATAGCTTTCAATCATAATCCATTTAAAGAATGAGTTTAGCATTGGTAGGTAGAAGACGTTTTTTCGAAAGGAACACTGAGTGGATGTCCATTTTCCCATGTTTCTGTAAAATAAGATTTAAAACTTAGGAATGAGCATTTAAAAAGCATGCGATGAAAAGAGTGTTTAATAGAGGTGGATCTTTTACAGAGTAATGAAGGACGCGAGGCGAAAGACGTTATTAAGGGCAGAGATAGAAAAGAGGGAATTGTCCATTAGAAATTATTGTTAAAAAAGGAAGTAAAGGCTGTAAGTTTGGGCTGAGCCCGCCTGGGCCAGGCGTATAATATTTTCTAAAGAGACTAGGGAAGGAAGTAAAGGAGGGCATAATAGAATAAAATGAAGTCGAGGAGAGCGGATCAGGAATAAATCATGAGCGATATGAGAATGAACTGTCTCTGATTCCGTAGCATAATAATAATAACATTAAAAGAAGAAAAACTGTTATTAAGGGAGGCGAGAAGACGTTAAGTCAACTTGGATGTGAAATCTGGTGGAGAAGATCAGAGCAGGAGTCTGTGGAGAGATGCCCGCGCGACGACTGCTGGCTGGTGCTGGGAAAAGGAGGAAGTGAAAAGCTAAAGCAGATCGTCTACAGAAGTCTCCTAGTTAGACAGAGAGAAGTAACTGCCTAAGAAGTATACAGAGGAGCGAGGGATAAAAATTGATAAAGTAAAATAAAAAGTCTAAGAAATCCTGGGTGAAGTGTCACTGGAGAAGCAATTCAATTAGGATTTCGTAGGAAAATGACATCTCACTAATAAAAATAGTGGGAATAGAAAGAAATGGATAGGAATATGGAAGTGTGTGCTTAAAGCCATTGAGTTTTGGATGGAGGTAGTCATGCAGTTGGATGTTGGATATCATCAATATTATCATCTGCACAGGAAATACTTTAGTACACGTTCTCTAAATGCATTTTTGTATCTAGCTCCTTAGATTCATGTTCCTCCATTACAATAATACACTTTACATTACTAGTCCTTAGTTAGGTTGAGAGAGAGAGGCACATTACATTGCATTAACTTGACTCCTTCCACTAGAATTACCATGCAGCACCTGCACGTGCTCTATGCTAAGCTAACTAGTTAGCATACAGCATTTCATTATTCAGAGTGGCGTAGCTAGCAAAGGAATGCCCAATCCGTCTGTCTGTCTGCTTCTTGGACACGATAACTTTTGAACCGATTGAGATACATCGTGCAAATTTTCTGCCTCATATATAGATCCATTGGACCATTGAGTTCAAAAATAGGGTCACTGGGACCAGGTCAGCTGGGTCATCCTAGGTTCATCTCATGAACGCATTGATATACACAGTTCAAATTTTGTTCACTTACTACTGCAGTCTAAAGAAAAATTAAATGTGAAAATGAGGACGAAAGATCAAGGTCAACTGGGTCATTCAAAGGGCATGTCAATAACGAACTTAGATACTTTGTTAAAATATTATGCTCATATTACTAATGTTCAAAATGACATGTAATACGGAAAATCATGGGGTCAATCAATAGGTCAAGTTCGCAGTTGTCATGCACTAACGCTTCTTTGTACTATCTGTGTATATCCATTTTAAAATGGTTTATTTTAGGTTAAGTTAGTTTAGTAGAGGTCAGATTAAATTAGCTGTTGTATGGTAACCGGTTAGCATAGAGTACGTGCGGGTGCTGTATCGTAACTTAGATCTCGTTGCCTTATTATGTCGGATATTCCACGTTTAGTATTTTTGGGAGGTAGCTAGTGAACCTCTCTGTCGGCTACATCTTCATTCTTCATCTCCTCATGATGCTCAGTATTTATGTAGTTATTACATAATGCATTGAGATTGTGGCTACGTTTACACTCTTCTTATGAAGTGCCAAGTTAACTTGCACACAGTCAGATTGAGAAATGGAAAAAGGAAAGAGCATCTTTGGAAGACTGTGAAGATGAGCTATAGTGGAGTTTTGCCGTCATTTCTTAGACACACGTATCATGGCCTGGCCTGTAGTAAGTAAAAGTATAAGTAAGAAGCCCATTATCTGGCTTAGAGAATTTTTTTCATATTTCCATTGAGCAATAATTTTGGGTGCGATTTGACTTTATCTGGAGCACGGTGGAGAGTTTAGCCGGTTTGAAGAAGAGTCATAGTCATAATAATGTAATGTAATGTAATATGATGAGGTGGGAAAGAAGAATTGAGCAAGCGAGACGAAAAACGCCACCAACTAACATAACATAACAATCCTCCACCGTATAGACTCAAACCAGAGAGGGAAAGCCAACGCTAAGTAGGACCAGTATAATCGACGTAACTATCACCACCGCAAATGCTCAGTTAAACGACGGGCTTCAATAAGCATACCGGGGTCGGAATCATAAAATCACAGAGGTATCTTCGACAGAAGCAGAGATCCATTATAAACCCCGGAATCCGTCATAATTTCCGGTATCTCCAAAAAAGAATGGAATTTTTCAAGAAAAAAACCTGAGACTTTCACGAAAAATTGGGGTCAACAGTAATCCTCTGCAATTTGGTTAAAAATTCCAAGTCACAGTGACACTAGAGTCCTGCGAATTTTCAAAAAACGAGAAGCTCCAACTAAATCTGTCCAGGAATTATTATATACAGATCGAATTTATTTATCAAATGTCACCATTTCCAAAAAGTGGCGAAAGGAAACCTCGAAAAACATAAAAATGTGTTATATTTCTAAAAGTAAAGCTTGCGCAAGAAAATTCGATTGGAACCCAATATTGTTAAAAGTATTTTGACGGTTTTCGCTAGAAGTGTCCGCAATTTCCCATTCCGCCACTTTTGGGGAAAATTTGCGAAATTTGATAAATAAATACGATCTGTACATCCAAAACGACAATAAGACAATGTAAAGTGTGGTGTCACATGGAGCAGCGCTGCCTTAAAATTCAATATATAAAAAATAATATTGTCCTATTATTGTTGAATGCGATCTCCAAATGGCTTGGATAAAGTTACAATTTTTTGTATAAGACGCAGGAGGTGTTCAATATGGGATTGACGGTATGTGGTTATGTTATGAGTGTTAGGAAGACGAAGGAAAGAACGGGGTTTGCTTTGGTTTGCTTTGACTTTCTTCGGTTTGCTTAGGTTTAGGGAGCAACGACGTGGATGGTTGCTATCCTCAATAGCCATGCAGGAGTAGCAGAGAAGAGAGGCGTCTAAAAAAGTGAATGTAGTAGAGAAAGTGGGAAAGCCAAAAGCAAAAGGCAAGTCGCAAGTTGAAAAAAAGTCAGTTCAGTTGCTATCTTAATAAGATTCATGAAGAGCGTGTCATATTTTATACAGATAAGTCTTTGTAAAGCGTTTTTCCCCTTCGAAAAAAGTTGCGAGTCATAATTCTGTCATTTCGACTACTCTCAAGCTCTCACTTACTTCCCCAAATCTCAAAAAAGGATTAGACAATCTATATATAATGAAATATTACACTTATACGAAGCTAAGTTAACTTGCTATAATATTAGTTACTGTGTACCATGTATTATTACATTATATCTCCCCGCCCGACATTCTCTCTCTTTCTCTCTCCACGTCCCGGGTAACTACACGTTTACCTCTCTCCCTCTCTCTCTCTCTCTCTTTCTATGCTAAGGGAAAGCGGCAATGGTAAACTAACTAACCTTCTTTCTCCTAACAAGTAACTTATTTATTAAGGTTGGTTTGACTTGGTCCAGTTCCTTGTGTTTTCCCACTCCACCAGATACCAAATAAATATAACTGGATCTGTAACGGATGAAAATGGGAAAAGTTGATTGACATCGACAGTTAAACTATCCACGAGGCTTACAATACTCGAATATTTTCTAACTTTTCATCTGAAACTTCGTCAGATGTTTTTGATGCAAAAAACCTTTCGCGCCAATTTTATTTCAGTCATACTAAAAGATGCCACACGTTTTTCTGCGTTTCAGATGAAAATTTAGGAAATTTTTGACGGTTGTGAGCCTCGTGGATAGTTGTCATTAACGTTTCCAATTTTCATCCATTACAGCTCCAGTTATTTGGTATCTGGCGGAGTCGGAAATTACATTGAGGTGGACCAACCTTAATATCTGGTCTGAGACCTTCTCATCTGTTTCTGTATAGGAAGATCGTGTGCATGTTCTTCCCTTTTATTCTTGCACCTTCTTTCTGACTGTTCTTGTGTGGAGGAACATTACTATTACCATTACTGCTCCAGATTTCCTTTACAATTCTTAATAAGCAAGAAAGGTTGTTGGTTTCGCTCTTTCTCAACTGCTACTATATCATCCGGTATCGCAAGTGCAGATATCTCCGTTAACTAACTCCATTCCATTCTCTGATACAGATATCATATCGGATGAGCAGAGCAGAGGAAGCTAAATGTTCGGGACAGAGCGAGAGAGAGAGAGACGGGCGGGAGAAATAGTGCACCCCTTGCCATTCTGTCTTAGCTCCAGTTCAGCTCTTCTCTTTCTCTCTCCCGTTTTATTCCCCATATATGACTTAATTCTTTTTTCTCGGGTAAGTAAGCAACTAAGAAGTATTTATGTATCTGTGTAATCTTTCATTCCTCCATCCACCGACTTATTTATATGTACAGCAGCCCTGCCTATGGGCTTATACTTACTTTACCTATCATAATAAGGCGACTATAGAGTTTAAGTGTAATAGAAGAAGAAGATCCTCTGCAGATATTCTCAGCCTTGTCGACTCTAGTCAAGTGATATCATTATATTATTATTATGAGGAGACGTTTTCGCATTTTTCGGAATGGCTCTACTAATTACTTTCCCATTCTTAGCTAAATGCTCTATCTCTCTCTTGACTCAAAATTACAACTCCTAGCTCCATCCACCGCAGTCTATCTATCTACGGACACTTTTTACTACTTACTTCTTGTACACAGCATGGGATGGGCCTTTTAGTCAGGAAAATAAAAATCCCTCTCTCTCTCTCTCTCTCGTACATGTAACTCACTGAGTAAGGAAGTTGTAAGCTACTGCCCGCAAGTCCAACTTCCGTCCTTTGATTTGGCTTATATGTATTCCTGTCTCACCACCCACCACCACCATTGCACTATCTTCTACTGGACTGGGATGCTCTTCTCAGCTCAAGTGTGAAGATTCAAGATATCTCTGGTCGAAGCCGTAAGCACTTTGTCCCCCGTCTCATACTCATGATCATGAAAGTTAACTTCATTTATCCTTCCACCACATCTCTTCCTAAACACATGTGTTTTTTCCATCTTTTACACTACGTTGAAATTATGAGTCAACAATTGAGTCTTACGGATTCTATTTCTACGTTTTGTATGCGTTATATGATCGACGATTGTTTTGTGTACCTGTCCAAGATTTCTAGCAGCACAGCAATCACATGAACATAATTAATTACTATACCTATATAGGTAGATGAATGCATAATAATATTAATAATATTAATTAATTCAGTTACAATATACAAACTTTTTTGTCATATTTTATTTATGTATTGTAATATTAGTCGTTTAAAAAAACCGTTATCAATGCACATTCCAGTATGTCAGTATAGTATCTCATATCATAATTAAGTATTCGCAGAAAATGTTGATAGTGTTAACTTCGCTAATTTTTGATATAAAGTTAAATTAGCGTAAGTAGGTACTATAGAATCAACGGATTAGGTACTCTCATAATAATATTGTCACTAAGAAGTGTTACACGTGTTACAATTCTCGTCACGATTTCGAAACATTCGGCATCGGAAGGTAAGTAGCCAGCAAACACAATGATGGGAAAATTCGGGAGGGGGGATGATGATGATACATTTTATTCTGTGGTATTATATAGTGAAGTGATGAGGATGCAGACATTAGAGATACAACCTGTAAAGAATCGGCTAAATAGATCCAGTCTCATCTGTGTTCATCAGTGGCAAAGAGACCTGAAAGTCCTGATTGAACTAAATGAGGGAATGAATGAGGTGAAATGGATGAGAAAGAAGAGAGACGGGGAGAAAGTGGAGATATTAATATTATGCTGAAGAGATGGATAAAAATAAATGCGAGGCCGAGAGGCTAGTAAACTAAAGAGTATAATATAACTATAAAGTATATACATAACATAAGTAGGTATATAGTATAAGGTGGATGAAATAGAATATTAGCTCTAATATTATGTGTAGGGTAGGACTATGACATAAGTTGAGGATGTCTTTGTGCCGTGGCTGTTAAACCGAGTGACTTGCTTAGAGTCGACTGAAGAAGATGAGAGAGCGGGCATTGGCGGGTAGTGAGGAGGGCCAAGGCGAGTGAAAGAACTTTCCGTCCTGTCTGTCTGTTTCGATGAAAAAGCCCAGAGGAGAGGAAAAGAGTCGTCCCTTTTATCTCTTTATGCATTTGGCATGGCAAACCATCAAGTTATGTACGAGAGGAAGCAGTCAAGTGCTTAATTACTCTAATGTACTCTACTTATGTACTATTACCTTTCCTCTCTCTCTTTCTCTTTCTCTTTTTCCCCTCTAGTCTATAGTGTCTACTAGTATACTCGTTCCATTTTACGCCAAACTCTCACCGACATTCTCTATAACTCTTCAAATTCAACGACTTTCTTCGGCTACTTTGCTTTACTTATCGTTAGACATAGTTAAGTTATCCAGAGGTAAGTACTAGGTTAACTACATAATATTCCTTCCATTTTGCTGCTCCCGTCAAATAGAATCCACTACATCTTCGATTGTCTACTTTTAAATACGCAAAAACACAAAATCATCAATGTAATTCACGAAGAAGTACTTTGGGAAAATAAGTTGTAACGTTGTAAGTCACTGTCAACTGTAGGTATAAAGAAAGCATTTCTTATACTAATAGAATAAGGCACGCTTGTGTATTGTGTCTAGTTGATTGTGGCTAACCAAATTCATGCTCATTCTTCATGTATTTGGGCTTGCTAGAATCAATTGCATGAGTTTTTGAGAAAATTATAATGTGGATTACTATAAGTAATAAGGGTTATAACTTATAACCGGCTCTTATGAACTTGTAATGAAAAAAGAAACACCACAACGTCCTTATATGAAGTTGGCTTTCTTACCAACACATTTTATTGTGTAGAGTGTAGAGTAGTACAAAGAGTAAGTCCTGGTATGAAATGAGAGGAAGAGGGTAACCGAAAAACGGTTTGTGAGGGTGAGATTCCAGATAGAAATCTTTTCCAGAGATAGATACTGCTTCTATTAGGTTATTGCACATAGTTCTAGTCTGAAAACATTTGGGAAGGAGTATTCCTTGAAACCAGTTCGATTTGAACACATTTTTATGAAGTAGTTTGGTAGATTTCTTTGGCTATTTCTATATGCTTTAGGCTTTAAATCGTAAGAATTGTGATTAAGTATGCGTTTTTTATAAAAATGAAGGTATTGAGCAAACAGAACTTTTACTGCACATAATATTTATTAACTAATCATAGGCGTTATAGGCAATTCTGTATATTTTATCAATATTCATCACTACACTAACATTTTTGGTGGAATGAATTGACTTTGAACATTTATTTAGCAATGTTTTCACTATACAGTTCCTTGATCAGTACCCACATAACACATAACATTTGAATGAACAACACAAACACAGCACACTGCAATTTGTAATTGATTACACTAAGATAACAGAATTTCTAACTGCATGTTTACCACAAATTACACAAAAGGGTATAATATACCACCTATAGGTATACCTACTCAAAATTATTAACATATTGTAATGCAAAGGGTAATATTTAATTTAATGTATAGTTCCAGCGAATTCCAGTTTGTATTTTGTATGTAATGGTTAGGTATACAGAACAGTTAATACTTAAATTATTGTAATACACGTCAATACGTAGAGCACATTATCAACCCAAAAAAAAATCTAAAGGAGTTTAGAAATTCGAAAAAACAAATGCAGAGTTCCACACAAAATCCCGATTCAATGTTATTCAAATAAGTATGCAAACATTTTTATTGCAATAGTATATCCCAATATGATTAATATGCAATAAGTTTGTTATAAATACGAATACTTAGTTATATAGCGTATAATCTCACACACAGAATTACATAAGGACGTAGACAACCAATTTGCATTTCTCAGATGATGGACAAATAAAAGTTACGTACATCACTGATTTTCCATCTCATCTACACTAACGAAACTACCAACAGGTAATTTACAAACTTCAAGAATAACCTTACACAAGTACGCATTGTTGATCTTGCTATTGGTTTTACAAGGAGTAAAATCTAGAAAAATATTGCGAAAATTGGTAGCAAAAACAAGGGATAAAATTAACATTAAATTATAACTAGTTGGTAGCATTTGCATAATCTTAATCTTAATGTCTCATTTCTTATAAAGATTTTAACCTAGTTTACAGTATATACATATAGACAGATACAGACTAATATTTATACATAATAAGCAAACATTCGTTTTTGTTACAATGTACAAGCCTTATTATAAATAACACGATAATATTTAATTAATAACACGACAACACGAAATATGCACCCGTAGTTCCACACAAGTTTTAAAAAACCCCAAAACTGGTTAACAGAGCATTAGACAAACTAGGATAACAGAATTTCTTACTGGTAAGGTAAGATAATCATAAGTTTCTTTCAACTACAGACAATAATGAGCAATAATGTTACGAATGTCGAATGTACAAGTATAATTGATTGAATTGGCAACAACAATCCATCGTAATATTTTAATCTTCAAGAAACTCATCAATTCATCAAGGAATGAGTTAAAAATAAGAAGATACATTCGTGCAAGTGTTGAACAGAAAATATTAGATGTAAAAGTTGCATAGAATTATTTATATCGGGTATATATCGGTAGCATCCCTTTCTCTCTCTCTCGGTGAGTGAGACTGAGAAAGTGAATGCTACTTATGAGCTAAAACAGATTTTAAGGGCTCTACTTGAATTTAAAGAGTCATTTTCAAGCGTTTACACTTGGCACGCCGATTCTTGAACCAAAATTGAACATTTTTTGGTTCGAGTTTAGGGAATTTTTGTCTGTAGGGCATTCGATTGAGTTCGTCAGTGTACTTCAAGATGAGATTATGACTAGGGTGCGTATTCAAGCCAAACCATTGCTCTAATCGGGGCACCTCGGTCACAGGGTCAATAAAAGTTCTGTTCCTCTTCCGTCTCTCGTCTAAAGCCAAAGAGCTCTGTCCGGGATGATGACTGCCCAAGTTCAACGGGGAGAGTCCCAATTCCCCCCGATTTGAGTTGATTATCGAAGAAATGATTTCAGCACTGGAAGCAGGTCGCGGCGGGAACATTTCCTCACCCCGCAGTCGAGACAGAGTTTCAGCACTAGTGGGGCCACCTCCCAAATGACCTCCCGCCCCTCGAGTGGGTACCATTGCCACACCAGAAGGGAAGTCATGAAAAATGTCAATACCTGGTGAGGGTTTCCCCATGGGCAGGAGGGCTTTCCGCCCGACGACCCCTAAAGACGCTTCATAGCCGCCGTGAGCATCCGTGCCATTAGGAGCAGAAAAGTTCTGACCGAAATTAAAGGAATTGAAGTGGCGATAGGCCATGAAGGATGGGTGATCGAAAAACGGGTGATAGCGACTCACCATTGATGGGGCTCCCGCAAAATCGTAATGATGATTTGGTGAGATTCCAGGAGAGGATCGTGGAGATGCGGAAGTCGAGCTAGAATTATTACTCGCATCTCCAGTGATCAACTCTGCCTCATTCTCCGGAGAGCGTCTCATGTCATCCCTCATACTCAACTGCTTCTTATCGCCGCCCCCTACACTAATACTTCTTTTATCATCTTTCTCCGATTTTTCTTCACCCTCCCCGGTACCGCTCCCACCGCCACCCTCACTTTGACTTTTATTAGCACTACTCAGATCTTTCGGCTCGTTATTAGGACAACATTCGCTGGAACTCTTTAAATTCCCGCTATTCCCATTCCCTTCGTTTAATTCCACGTCCACACTTATAAAATCTTCCTCGTGCTCTTCTTTCACCACCACAGAACTTTCTTCCGCCCTTTTCTCCGACAATACAGCTCCTCGGGACTCTTTCTCCCTCTCGACTACGTCTGACTCCCTGTCCCGATTCCCGTTCTCCGTCTCATTCTCATTATACTCATGCAGATTCTCTTTCGTATCTTGGTCATCCGAATCTCGGCAAGAACTAGCGGAATTATCATTCACCGAGTCGTGATCGTGATCAGGCTCGTTGTTGTTCTCCCGGTCTTGCTCTCCGCTATTCATTCGTCGACGTCCGTGGTGCGAGTGCATGTCATGACTCCCGTCTCGATCTCCCCGCATCTCAGAACCGTTACCTTGTATAGCCAGTAAAGCACCCGAGTGGTGGTGGTGGTGGTGAGACGCATTTTGCGAGTGCGGATGCTGGTGGTGGTGAGAAAAGGATTGGTGGGGAGACAGACCGTTGTAGCGCATCTCATTCCGCTTTTGAGCTGCTCGAGCATTCTTAAACCAGTAAATAACGTTGTTCACATCCAATGGCTTCCTGTCTTTCCGACAGTCCAACAGGTTTAGGTCCCGCACATACTGCTGGATCTAAAATCAGAGAAAACAAACAAAAACTACTAAAAATTCACAAAAAAACGTGCTAAATATTAAATGTTACTTTATTTACGCTCTATATAGTAAATAGCAGCAACATTTTCTACTGTTAATCAACCGAATCCCATTAAACACTTCTCACCGTCACTTGCTCGTGTAATTCAAAAACAAAATCTTAAAAACGAATCGGGCATTTTGAGAAAACGTGCAGAGCTATAAAAAATCTCAAAAAAAGGAGGAAGAAAAAGTGCTCTCCAAAAAAAATGAGTTTCAAAAGTGTAGAGCTTATATAATTGTGCATTAAGCCATTTTCCTTCAATCCTGGTTTATGGTTTTGCAAAGCTGAAACCATTCCTTAATCCCCTACCTTGAAAGCATAAAATTAAGATGGATTTGTAAAGAAAGCGTACCTGGTGTCTGGAAGGGTGAGGATTCTCAGCGAACCACTGCTGTAACTTGGGCAGTTCCATTTCCGGATCAAAACTTGTTCTCATGCGCGTTTTTTGAGTGGCCAGCCCATGGAAAACGGGATGATTTGCGTGATCGTCCTCGTAGGACTTAGTAGATTGGAGATCATGATGGTGATGATGATGCTGATGGACAGCTGAAAGAGTCCCTCCGCTCGAGCCATTGACCAAATGAGAGTGGTGATGAGTGGAAGATAAACCAGTGCCAGAATTACCTCCTATCGGGTGCTGTCCCGACTGGCTCATCGAATGTGATTGATGCTGATGTGAATGTTGATGATGATGTTGCTGCTGCTGCTGCTGCAATGACTCCACCAGTCCTCCCACCGTCTGTTGGTGCTGAGTTGTGTACCACTGGTCAAATCGACGCTTCACATCTTCCGCCAAATTTTGTGGCCAGTGGCCCTTCACCAGTTGACTCAATGTCACCTGCAATTAACAAATTCAATTTCTCTTCAAACATTTGCAGCATCTCATAAAAATACGCCATTTTTCTGTATTAAAATTCTAAAAATGGACATTTTTCTTCTGTAATTTTTATTCTAAGTAGTTTTAACCTTCTTGTAAGCATTAAACACCTACACTATCCGAATTTATGCATTTATTTTCTATTTCCTTCCAAAATATTTGAAAACCAATTTAGGAGATCATGTCTTACAATAATGCATCAGTAAATCTTGTCTTTTTATCTTTTATGAAGATTTTCACAATTTGCTAACAGTAAGAATGAGTAATTTAAAGAATCCCGTAGTAGTTTTCACATTTTCCATGAAGTTGATGTAACACATTTGCAAATTCAGATATAAATCCAGTAAATCTGGTAATGTACAAATTACAGGAGTCTTTGGTTCCTTTTCGTCTGTAAAAAGCCAGCGGTGGTGATAAATGCGAAAAAGCTGTTTAGCTAAAAATGAAATTTGACCAAGGAGGAGAGAAGTAAAGTCAAGTCAACGTGAGTAGAAGGCGAAGGCGAAGCGAAGGAAGGATTATGGAAGATATAGAATAGAATTTCCCATTATAAATAGTAAAGAGTGGCAGGGATCAATGGAGTTGCTTCATTTTAAGTTGGTTACTTATGCTAAGCGTATAGAGGAGCAGGAGCAAGAGCGTGTTTAGAAATTATCATTGTAATTCAATCCACCCTAACCACAAAATGAAAATGCGACGAATTAGAGGACAAGACACGTCACGACTGCGACAGGCACTAAAGCCAAAGAACAGATTAGAGATGAGCATGAAAAGTCTGTGAAGAGGTCTAAGTCTAGGCACACTAGGCAGGCAGAGAAGGGAAGGAAAAGCAAAGAGCTCCTTGCTGAGCATCATTACGATTATGTCCCACTAACAAGAATAAGAATGGGGTAAGAGATTTGAGCCGGATGAATAGAATGAAGGGTAAGTATCTCCTCAAGTTCCTTTCTGCCTCAGCACGCTACAGAGAGAGTCTAGCTAAAAATACAAATCTTCAACACGGAAGGCAAACAAGTAGCGGCAGCGAGAATTATGTTTGACTATTACAAAAAGTGGTAGTGTCCCCTTGTCTCTTAGTTTGACAGTGTCTCATTAGGCCCCGATGACAATGGAAAAATTCAAAAAGAAAATATAAAAAATGTACGTAAATAATTGGGGTCCATTTTCAACGATTATAATGAGAATAGACAATTATTCTTGGACTAAATTTCGAAACATTATAAAATACATTATGATGGTAAATTCTCTATTGTCGATTTTAAATAATTTTGCAATATGAAATGGGCAAATAATTATCCATGGGAAATACGATTATACGATATCGAAATTTTACCATGTTTCGAGTTCCCTGATACTTACACAAACGCAATATTATAATTTCACACTTAAAACCCAAAGGAAATAACCTTTTTTCTTTTATGGACGCAATTATTTTACAAATAAAACGACTGCTTGGTAAACTAACTGTAACAGGATTGTAATTGTCAGCATTTAATAATAATCCACAAATGGATACGCCATTAACTTATTGTAATTTTCAGACAACTCCCCCAAGGGGGTAATTTCAATTTTGGCACATTTTTGTTGGTAAACGTTTCTTAAGACCCCCGTCCACGTCCCTCCTATGAATAACTATAAAAGATTTGAATGGAGGATGTCCTTCATCCCCTTTTTGAATAATCTTATATCGCACAAAGGAACAGACGGACACACAGACAGAAATGAGGTTTGCATATTAAGTGTCTGTGGCTTCTTAATAAGGGATGTTCTACATATGCATATTATATGCAAATGTATTTTGTGAAGTACGGGATGGAGTCTGGGCTAAAGTTGGAACTAACTCCATTATAGTAATAAGAAAAGAAGGAAATGAATTGAATAATAAGAGAGGAGTGAGCCTTTGCTTTGAGGAGATTAAGGATGAAGAATCAGAATGAGAGAAGGAAAGAAGGATTGGAAAAAGATCGTGGCTACATTATACCTACTTTACTTATCTGTTTGTAGAAGTTGCTTGCTTACCTAGATAAGTACCTAATACTATAGACATACATACACTACTCTACTAATAATGCCTTCCAGTTTGCAAGTGCTTTTTGTTAGCCTCCCTCCTGCCTGCCTCCTCCAATGCCTTACGAACGTTACATTTGCATTGCTTTTTAAGGATTCATTGGAAGACAAGAGAGGAGGAAAAAGCAAAGCAACTCCAAATTGAATATGAATGGTAACCTTTTAAGTTTCATATAAAAGAGAGATTAAACTTCCTAGCATCCAATGCAGTTCAGTTCAAATCATTTAGCCTGTCTCTTTACTTATACATCCTTACAAATCTCAATTTACTACGACACATCTATCTCTCTATATTATTAGCTCATTCCTATAATACACAGCCTCTTTCTTCGGGCAGATACATTTTGGATTGGAAATCCTCATCGTACATATTCCCCCATTTGTTACACTACTTTTGCAATAATTATAGCGTGAGATTGTATACATATAATAATAATAATGATAAACCATTGTAAAAACGACTGTAGAAAGCAGCGGTAAAGATAGAATAACACGTTAAAAACATTTGAAACTTTTCAAAAAACAAAACTTTGCAAAATCATTGAAAATGTTAGAAACTTTTTAAAAATCATTGAAAATATCAGAAACTTTTTAAAATCATTGAAAATATTAGAAACTTTTTAGAAATCATTGAAAATATTAGAAACTTTTTAAAATCATTGAAAATATTAGAAACTTTTTAGAAATCATTGAAAATATTAGAAACTTTTTAAAAATCATTGAAAATATATTTTCAAACTTTGAAACAAAAC
>JABASI010003717.1:0-15725 GCA_019776505.1 Tomocerus nigrus
TAAAGGAGACAATTGGTCATGGTGCAGCTCCAGAGCGTTTTCCCCTACTCCTACTAACGACGTTGGTGTCACCGCCACAGCAGCAGATACCTACAAAGTAATTATACGTTGATCAAATTATGAGTCACATATTCATGCGTGTCATTTTAAGAATAAGTACAAGGTACAAATGTATAACCTATGCTCGCGATTAAGTTTTTATTGAGGACTGTTTTATTCACCTCATTCACAACCAATCATGATAAGAATCTAATAAGCAAGCGACTAATGACCTGTTTATAAAATTTTTCCAACTTTAACGCACAGGGTATAGATATGTCTAGTATAATCTGGTATAATCTCACCCGTAGAACCCAGTACGCAGAGACTACAGACTCATTATCATTTTATGTCACGTAAATTTTAATAAATTGTTCCATTTAATGTTATAGATGATAAATGTAACAGAAAGCATGATATTGGACATCTTTCTTATTATACATGTAAGTCTTGTAAGTGTTATGACTCTGTCTGTAGTACTGAGTGCTGGCTGAGTGTACTGGTAGCCTCCGGTAGGCACGGCGTGCTAACACATTGATCAGTCATAATCATAATATTAAAATCTGTAATGTGGAAATGTTATTGTAAAGAAGTTAAAGGGATATAATATATGATTGAGGTCCATTCAATTTGCAACTTAGTATAAAAAATATCCAAGAAACTGAAAGTTGTAATGTTAGTGGAAATAAACTTTAGTCTTCGATTTGCTGTCATACATTGATCGTAGTAAACGGAAATGTATTCCATAAAAACCAACTTACTACCACAAGGTTTATAGCTTTTCAAGTGACTCTAACAAAAGGAAGGAAAATGTCATTTTTATTTTGCACCTATGTTTTTCTTGTAGAGAAATGGATTGAATTATTGGACTTACAATTGCAGGGAAGATAGCAGAGAAAATAGTCCTTAGAAAGAGCCATATTGTGAAGGGAAATCCCAAAATGATTGTCACGTAAGTGCCGATGCGAAAACCAGATCCGGAAATATTTTCGGGATTGATGCTGACTTATTCCGTTGAGGTAAGTGTTAAATTTCCTTGTATCCAAACGTAAGATCCACTCCCGTCTCAAGGCGTATACAATTCCGTGAAAAATCACAGTAAAGCCGACTAACGTCTTCCAATCCATTTTGATATTATAAACATTCCCTAACTAATTCTACGAATCTAACCCGTCAAATCTTCAAAAAATATAGTTATATAATTATTCCACTAGATTACTATCCATTTTGCTATTTCTTCTTGTCCGTTTACAAAAATCAACCTATTCAAAAAAATGTTATATCTTGCTGGCTTAAATCATACGATTGAATCAGCAATTTCACAAAATAGAAGTGCTGGGAGAGTTTCTCTGACTATTTGTAATTAAAGAGATTAAAGCATAGGTTTATAAATATTGCACTATAATGGAATGTAGAGATCAAGAAAAACTATTTGCCAAACAAGTCGAAAAAGTCTATGGTCTACAAAACACTGAAGAAAAAGCTAAATAGTACTATTAATATGGGACTCTATTGCCTTTTCCTTGAGATCAATATTTATAAATAATATTTTTATTGTTATGTAATTTTCTTGATAATTCTTCGGTAATTTTGGAACGACTTGATTATTTGTTGTAGAATGTTACAGCTTGTCCAAAGTTTCTCTCATGAAGTACTTTCTGCAATAAAACAAAAAGAACATTTACAGTCAAATATGAAAGTTTCTCAATAGATACTCATTTGTAAAATCTTGCACACAATGAAAAGTTAAGACTGCCACTGCCTATGCAATAAACACCAAAACAAATTAAGTGTAATACACATAAACATTACTGTATAATAGAATAGTACCTACTACTACTACCTACTAGAAATATTCTTGGAAGTACACCTATACTGCATTCTAATACATATTACTAGGTCAGGTTTACCAATAAAATCATAATATCATTATAAGTAAAATTATAAGAAATAAATACAGTAATAATTGTCTAGTACCTTATTGCACTTAAGGAATAGGTCGTCTAACGATGAGCTGGTGGATGAGTCCCTCAAGATTGCTTTGTTAGAAATGGTTCAGGTACCCGAAAAACCTCATTAAGACTCACAGGTGAGCCATTTAGAATTTGGAACAACAATGATTATCTTCTCATCAAAGGAACCAAACTCAAAAATAATCAATCAGCAGTCAGCACTTTTCTGTCTACAAATTGAAAACGTATTTAGTAAGTAAATGGAATCGTAGAAGAACTGAGTAAATAATATTGTTGATAAAATAGTATGGAAAAGAAAATGAAATTCTTACATGTCTCAAGGAAATAATAATATGTGATCCAGAATCCAGTCGCAAGGGAGGTAAAGTATCCGTGTCCGTCCAATCCAACCAGTAGTATCCAGTCTGGAAATAAAATTGAAAAATTGAAAATAAGTGGAGGTAAATGGTGATGCCCATAAAAATGGCAATTAAACTACGTATTGCATTTTTGTCGTTTAGCTCTGTAGCACTTTATTTTTTACAATAGAAATTCTTGGAATACGTTCCATTGCATATTTCCGTATTGCTTTGCTTTTCTTCAGTTTGCTTGCCTACACTAAAATGAGATTTTATGTGAATAACAACCTCTCTGTTCCTGAACGGAATGACATAACAATGACAGGTGAAGTTGTAAATTCATGTCGATGTTCAACAAACCTCTCTCTCTCTGTATATGTAATGAATATTTTAACTATTTATTGAAATAACTCCTGCCTGTCTCCTTCACTTCGATAAACCATTGTTACAAATACTTGACATATTCGCAAGTCAAGTCTTTCCAAGCCATGCTCCAATTTGCATTAGCTATGCTAACTAATTTTAACGAATGTAAAGTTAGTGACTCAAATTCATAAGAGCAGATATTTACTAACTACACATTTGAAAGTTAAATACTTCTACTACTGATTTATTCCACAGCGCATATCATCTCAAATCTCAACATTGCTATAATGTATAGAAAGAGTATACAGTATACCGTATAATACCCCATTCCCCATAAAATAAATAGTCTTTCTAATTTCTATATAGAGAAGTTAAAAGTAGAAGAGATTCAGATATCAAGAGAAAGAGAGACCATTAGCAATAGCACTTTACCACTAAGCGAAAGACTTGATTGCAATTCGGTGATATCATTATTATGGTTTATGATCTTTGAAACGTCTGTGAATATACAATTTCAAACGATGAGTCCTTATATGTAGTATAGTTAGATATATCCTGTTGTTGCTAAAAGTAGCTATAGTGGATGTATATATAGTACATTGTGGAGTGTATCGTTATTATTAACCAGGCAGTTCATTATCCAATTTAATGACTAGGTGGGTAGAGACAGTAGTTGACAAAGACTCTGCTCTACTTTCTGTTTGCATGGCTAATGCTAATGCTTGAATATAAACAAAAGTACATTTTCACTTAATTAAGCATACTCAAATCCTGTAGTAAATATTTACCAATGCTTTGGACTCTTCAATAGGTGCTTATAGTATACTTATTAAAAAGCTCAAAGCTAACAAATCGTTCTTGACTATCTGTACAGGCGTGCGTGGGCGTATTAAATTCAACATGTAAAATGAATATAAAATATTGTTAGACATTTTTCACCTTTATTTCAAAATTTTGATGGTATGTATTTGGATTTCGATTTGAATCTGCGCCTAAAATCGTTGTATGGACATTAGTTCATATGTATTGCTAATTATGCCTGTAATATTATGTTGACACTTAACAGTTCATTCATATTCTAAAGCACATTAAAATAAATATTATGTAAATTATAGTCTGCAGTTAGCGGAGGATCACTTAACTATCTCACTACAAGTTCAATGATGTAACAAAGATAAACTATGGAAATGTGTGATAATCGTCTGTAAGTGACTAAACCGAAACTAAAACCTTAAAGTATACTGGTGTAAATTTACGGATTTAATGCTCCATGGTAAATGTTGTGTTTAGAACTCTATATTTATATATCGCAGATTTGGAAAAGGTATTTACCTACCTAAGTTCCATGACATAAGTAAAACTATTAAACAGCTTGAGTAAAAAGAGGAAGAGACATTAGCTCTATATGTCTATTGATGTGTCTCTGCTCAAACAAACTTGAGTGCACGCTCGTACAGTTTAATGCGTATGGTTAATGCATTTTATTTGCCTCGAACCTACAATAGCCATTAAGTATGTATCTGTATAATTTTACACTAGTACCCAAGTAGAAGTACTTACTACTACTACTACTAATGAACGAGTCGACATTGACTTCACAGAAGGGAGGAAGGGTCCAATGAACCGAAACCAAACTAAACCAAAAGGAAAAGAACCTGCATTTGCTCACTTAAGCTATATCTCTGTCTACGAAAAACTAATCACTATTCCATACAACCGACAGAATGACAGAAAATAATACCCATTACGTACGTAGAGCTTCTACAATGCATAAACACCACGTTTTTGAAGAGCAAAAACTCTTATACTATTGTGTGGTCTAGTATACTAATGTGCTCTCTGGTGTGTGTACGAAAGAAATAAAATCCAACTACAGTAGTTGAGTCAAGAGAACATTCAAATAAAGTCACCACTACTGGCTTTACGGAAGAAGATAGCATGTCTCGATGTTTCAATGATTTATCTCTTGATGCGTCTATTATAAGAAATCAGTAGACTAGGGCTGGCCACCCCAAAAATAATAAAAAACGTTAGCTCTACTTGAGAATGTCGTTAAGAGAGAAAATGGATGGAATCTGTCAGAATTGGGGGAGATATTTGTCAGTTATGTCTTTCAATACTAAAAAATTAAATTCTGTAACGTACGGATGTGTAGAGATTATTTAGTTATGAATTGACCGCACCATAAGGATATAATTTGTATAACAGTCCCAGTTTCAGTCTTCCAGTCTATAATCTTATTCAAATGTCAAAGTAAAAAAGCTAGACGAAAAACTGTGGGCTGTAGTGTGAGTAAATGACTTACAGAATGGAGATTCTTACAAACTTCTTCGAATAATGCGGAGATAAGGATTCTACTGGAGACTACGAGCTAGCACTGTGCATCCAGATTGAAATAACCATCCATAATTAAACAAGACCTTTAGAACGTAAGACTGCAGGAAACATGGTGATACTAATATCATATCTAAGAACTATCTCCCTGGAATACAGCAATGCGCATTTCATCATATTGATTCATTCTATAGCAAGATGTACAAGAAATACAAAAAATGGAATACAGATATTATTTGGATATTAAACTGTATCTCACTTTAGTTAATAGCTTTCTGTATCTTTTATGGATACTATAATATGTACAGTTAGGTACTAAAAGTGCCAAATGAAGCCACTTCTAAATATCATTATCCTTCCAGAAAATTATGAATTTGGCTAATAACGCTTACTAACAACGGAAGAATCGCCCCCTAAATGTCATAAACATTTACGACTAATGCTCTCGTATTTAGAAAAGTCAACTTCCCCTTCCAGTTTTTTAACATTTTGATAACGATTACCACTGTATAAATAAATGCGGACGACATGCATGTGTACTCCCAAAAATTGTCATTTCCTCTAATGTCAACGTCTGTCTGTCATTTGCTCATCTACTTGATTTCTACTATCTATCGTCGGTATGCATTAAAAATTTACCTATGGAGCTACACAAATAGGAACTTGCATGAGATGCAAGAATTAGTGGCTGTAAACCCCGAAATAGTCTTGCGGAAGAAATTCTGGGTTTTATTTGTGTGAATTAACTTGTGTATACACACACATTCGAAAGATAAAGTCTCAAAGGTAAATGTAACCATAAAATTCTATCAATTTCTTCATTTCTGCAAACAATTTGAGTATTTGAGCTAAAATTCTTTCGAATTGAAGCGTTTAGAGAAGTAATTTACGTATCTATATTCCATAAAGACACCAATCATTGCTGCTGAGTAGAATATTTTAGCTAGTACTGTATTTACTTAGATAAACAAATGCTGCAACGACTATCCAAATATGTAGTAATTTTTATACTATGAGAAATTTTTAGACATCATAATATCTGTTCTTCCTAACACCTGTGGTATTATTAAAATATAAAGTTATGCGTCATATTAACCAACATTATGTAAAGACCTAAGCTGGTTTCATTACTGTTACAATGGTATTGTACTATTTGTACTTTATATTATGCTACATGCAAAACACCGCGTGTTGAACATGAGCATGCTAAATAAATGATGAAAATTGTAGCAACACCGGTAAAATGTGGTTGATAGGTAGCCTCCCATATCGCAGAACTATTTGCAAGTCCAAGCTGTAGATATTTACTAAAGTAGAAAGTTAGAATGGAAAATGGAGATGGAAGCTTTAGTAGCTATATATTTATATTAGTTGATTATGCACATCAATGTACATATAGTGCCATAATCTATACGTCTGCGTCTGTAGATATCATCCATTAGAATAACTAATAACATTACTACACTATGTCAGTTTGTAATCCGATAATAATTAGAGTGGCAGGTTGTAATTGTAACTTGCTAAAGAAGTCTAATCTCTAAAATGACGTTTACTAACGTTACAAATTAGTAAAATTGTGCCCCACGTTATCTAGGTCATTTTATTCCCTAATTTAATGATGTTGTGTCTCTAACCTAAACAAATGCTTCTGAAAAAATGTAATGAAAGTATGGAAGTGGAAAATGAAAACTTGTGCGGTCGATAATGATGCCCTAGATTATAACGTAAAAGCTCTGGGAAAGAGCTTAATAGTATTTTAGTATATTTGTAAATATAGAGAATAGGTAGGTATAAAATATTTAGACAATAACTTGACAAATATCGAAGAGAGCATGGCAGAGAACAATGTAGAACGTAAGCTCCTTACGAGACACCTACTAATAATCAATTTGCCGACATGTGCTGCATTTTGTTTGAACATTGTACACCACACCAGAGTACACTGAGCCGGCACTCTTATCTCATGCTTTTCCCTTCAACATTACATCACTGTAGAGTGGTACACTAAAATAAGTGCTGCCATTATTTATTGATCCAGAGAATAATAGAAGAGTCTGCTACAATCTAAAGGAAATGTCTGGCTAAATATGTTATTATTATCGAGCTTCCATTATCTCCTCACTGATAGCGCGATAGTTGCTACTGCTTATCTTATTACGTATGCTAATAATACATATAATTATCTAATTAGTACAGGCAATTCAAAGTTGTAGAATTGTAGCTCTTATAACGTGAAATAGCTACCATGT
Source organism: Tomocerus nigrus (assembly GCA_019776505.1). Lineage (NCBI taxonomy): Eukaryota > Metazoa > Arthropoda > Collembola > Entomobryomorpha > Tomoceridae > Tomocerus > Tomocerus nigrus. The sequence goes on from JABASI010003717.1 coordinate 7,300, forward strand.
GCAAAAGTAGCAAAAACAAGTTGAAATAAAATCTAAGTCCGCAAATAAAAGGTAGCAATTTATGTAATGGGGTTTAAACACAGCTGAGTACAAGTAAATATGTAACGTGTAGTGTACAATTGAAATAGGTAAGGGCGAGCAATCTATGTAACGAAAAAGAATGGAATTACAAGCGCCGGTAAGTAGTGTAGTATTTTTAAGTAACGGAATGAAATGAAATTCACTTACCATAACTTTACCGGCAATATGTTCCAACCGCTCCCACCTCCATTATTGTATTGGATTGAGTTTGCTTGGTTCACTCAGAGCAGTTTATGGCGAATGAAATGAAAACTAACTGCGTATTTGTGATTTGTATCAATAAAAATCTGCTGAATCCTTTCCTGTTGTTAGTGAATGTTGGAGTAGCAGTGCTGAAACGACGCCAATCCTCTCTATGATATGGCACTTGTAAGCCAGCAAATGGTCTAATTGAATTATTGAGAAGTCTCCAAAAATGCCTGCCAGGCAGTTTCCTTGTAATTGTATGAACACGACATATACTAGTGCAGTTGTATTGATAGAAAATCTCTTGCAATGTCCATCATATCCAGTTCACGTCAATCTTTAAGTAAGCAAAGAGGATTTTATGAACTACAAAGTAATTATTACAGAGCAATTTATCAACACGGGGTAAATAGATGCAATCCTCCTCCCAAAAAAATGCTAATGCATTTTATCACCTACCAATGTGTAATGTGTGAATTAAAAACTTCATTGGTAATTAAAAGGTTATTGAGATGTAAATAGTCAGTGCTTAGATTGCTATAATTTAAATGCCGAACTTTGTGAAGTCACTTTCGAATTGTGATTCATGTTTATCTAGAGATTATAAGAAAATCCGAGTGTACTAATTTAGGAGTGAATTTCTCTGTCGGCAGACGCCCATCAGATTCAACGGCAAGATGTCCAATTGCCAATTGGAAGAATGACCATAAATAAACGTTCACTCAATAAATAGAAGCAAACAAGAAAGAACCAAATGTTCTCCGCATTGCGATCAAACTTGTTTAGCAACTATCTCTTTCCATGCGTTTCCTAACGTAAATATAGCGTAGTTAATAATTGTTTAAGTGTATAGTTAATTCAGATAGACTGTAAGATGGCAAACGCCACTTTCACCACATAAAAAATGGAACAGCGAGTGAATATGCGTAAATCATAGGTAACTATAATAATCCACTATCAAATTAAATACGCAAATCTGGGCTACCAGATAAGATAAACAGTCTACACAAATAATTCTCTATCCACAATTTTTTCCAGTCCCACATTCACATTTTATTTGCATTTTGTTCGCTTTTAGACTGCTGGAGGAATTAAGGACAGTACATTCAGTTTTTCTGTGTTGTGTCTGATACGATATAAGTATATATCAGTCAGTAGATATCAAATGTAAACATACTGTTACATTTTTAACTAAATTGATATGGAATATCGGTTAGCTAACTACTATAATAGAAAATCTTTATGACTTGATAACCAAAATGACACAATTGCAATAGAGTTGAATCGTTAAATGTTCTGGGATGCTCTATTTTGTCCTCACTTGAATTTGTACAAAGCTTTAGAAAAATTCTGTGTCCGGGCGTGTTTCTTGGTATTGACCGGCGTATGTTCGGAAATGCATCTAATTTAATCTGAACCTACGTACACGGAATACCTATACTCTACTACCTACACGTTATCTACATGTCATATTATACGTGTTATAATGACTAGGAAGGCAAGTAGTATGCTAAAGACGCAATTATGCATACGAAGGACCTTTTTTTGCAATGGTTTACGTAAAGTTTAAAGAGCTCACATAGCTATCTCATACGTGTGTATTGTGAGAGATATGGTTTAAAACACTGCGCAAAAATGATTTGCAATGATAACAGAAAAATATTCCGACTATTTTGTAGAGTTGCTAATTTCACTCCTAAGCTAGTGTCCGGTTTATGAATTTCTATCTCGTTTTTTAGGATTTTAATCAAAATAAAAAAAGAATTTATTTAACAAGACACTTACTGAGGTATTGGGTTTGATGTTGAGAGAGAAAATATATTTCTCGAGAATATTTCCTCCATCCAACTAAAATGCTAAGCCTTTGTCGGTCAAATTCCCGTGTTTAAACAAATAGTGTAAATATTTATAGACACAAGTGTGTGTAAAGGAATTGTCAAACTTTCTACAGTTCCCGGAAAATAATTAAAAAGAACCGAGGCACCTGGAGAGTCTGCCTTGATTCTTTAGGGCTCTTCACAACTTCGAACTACACCGCTAACAGCAACTCATGCCGTTGCCTTTCCTTCTCAGTAACCTCAACTGCTCAGCAATAGGCAAAGTGTAAAAAAGTCTGTGTGTTCTATAAAGAGTTTTGTGTTCGTAGATATAATACGTAGTAGTGAGTGGTGAACGTAGATATATGCAATAAGCCTTCTAGCTTCCTCGGCTCGGGTCTCTGTTCTCTGGAGTACCTAGCTTATTCACGTACTATTTTCTGTTAACTACTACACAAGAGCTAACAGTCAGTGTACGTTTCTACAGAAGAGTACAAGTTTCATGGTTGGCTCGGCAAGGTTCCTACCTAACCATTGCATTTCGTTCTAAAGTGAACTGAACTCTCTATCCTCTCTGTCAGACTTGTCTGTTAGTATGTGTTCGTGTATTCTGTTAAAATTTTCTATCATGAAACACAGAAAACACAACAGACGAATAACAATTTATGTATGGATAATGGCACATTACTATACTACCTGAGAGTAATATAGCTTTTTGTGTATATCATATATTTAGTGCTAATGTCTGTCTTAATATCATTCTCATCTCAGGGCATTCATAGTATTAACATGTGCTGAAGCATTGCGGATAGAATATCCTATTGGATGATGCGCCGTAGTTTTGGTAAAGTCCGGTAAATAATATCTTTTCTGCACGTTTCCCAACTACAGATGCACAAAGATGATAATAGAAAATGGAATGCATGCATAACTATTACATTACTGGCTAATCGTATCCACAGTAAAACTCCCTATCTTTATAGCTACCTTCACCATCCATTTCCATCCCTATGTAAATGTGAATTGCAAAAAAGCTGTGCAAATTGAGAATTGGCCAACCGGTAAGCCTGCGAAAGAGAGGGCATGAATGCCTTATCTATTCTTATCCTCTCCTGTATAACACACAAAATATACCTTTGCTCTTGCTTTCTAATAGTACACAGACATTAAGTCTGCAGAAACTATATAGCAATTGTACTATAATTGCATTAGGTAACTATGTTTAGAGCACATATTTCAATTGCATTGTCATTATAGTTCATCCTATCTTCAATCCTGGTTTATTAAGTTATGTTAGCGTAATGCTATTTAATAAGCTACAGAAATGCAATTACATCTGCCTCTTATTCATTTCTACTCGTCTGCCCATTGTATTGATGTACCGAATATCTAGAAAAGAATGTATTAAACTATGAATCCTTCATAGAAAGGGTTTAAGGGCAAAAGATCTCATCCAGCTAATAATTACTCTCAAATACTATACTGAGTTGAAACAACATGCTATACCTGTAAACTACCTTCACATTTTCATTAATTGCTCAACAATTCACACACTAGTGTGTATGAATTCATTACAAGTAGTCATATGAGCACAGAACATTCACATCTCTACAGATGTACAATGACATTTTTATAAGCAAGGATCTTCAATGGATTTGTCATGTCATTCTATATTCATATACATTATATGAATGTGTGAGAATTATTCAGATTCTTGTTATAAGTGTGCAGTTTTGTGAATAATGTTTTCTAATGACTGGTAACAACACAATTTATTACTTTGATAAAGTAGCTAGCGCTATTTATTTACATGCAATAACTACTATGCCGGCAATTTTTGCAGTTTTTACATGTAACTCATTGAAATTAATACAAAACCTTCACCCAATAGTATGGAAATTTTAATACATTTTGCAAAGTACTTCAAATATTATTAGCCTCAATAAAAGTAAAGTCCTTTAAATCCATAACATGGTCAACTGATTCGAAACGTCGAATTGTGTGAAGCAATACAGGTGTTTATATTGCAATTACAATGTTCTTGTTAACCTACATAATCTATTTTCCTGCAGAAAGGAGGAAAATACAATAAAACAATTTTGAACTGTACATTTTATGCCATTGCATCACATCAAATCGCAATGTTCCCGTGAGAAATAAATACATATGTTCGTGATAGAAATTGTCAAGAGAATTGCAATATTTACATAAAAAAGGCATAGCAAAAAGAGATAATAAACATTCGGTTATACAAGGATGGATATGTTAACTGTTAATAATTCTACAAAGGGAAAGAGTGTCAAGTGGAGTTATCTAAAATGTAAATAAATATATTATTGGATTAATATGCTTAAGCTAATGCTTTAGTCTAATTCAGATAACATCGTTTGGAAACTAGACATTCTCTGAGAAATCTGCTGTGCTTGCGGAGCTTTCAAAACTGGCATTTCTGGATAAAGACACCTGGCAAATTGGGGTCGCATGTTTGCTTCATGTAAGAAAGTGGACTGAGACGATTGTGATGACGGTGGCCTTTGAATTATTTGCTCATTTGGTGGTAGGTCAAAATCTGGAGGTAGATTTCCTGGAGCACTGTAGTCGGACATTTGTCCTGGACCCTGGCCATTCGGCTTTTGTGAGGAGGTAACTCCGAACCAAGATAATAAATTCCTTCCTTCGCGTAAATCTCTTGGCAGTTGGTTTAGATTCGCAGCTAGGGATCCCGGTCTCATAATAGTAGCCACTCTCTGCAAATAAATTTTTCGATAAAGAATTAATGTACCTACCTACCAATTTTACTTTAAAAAATATTTTGCAATAAAATTATTGTCCATTATATGTTTAGAGAAAATTTAACCAGTTAATTTTTATTATGCATTCATTGATGCATTCATATATTATTGTAGCTATTGTGAATGACAGATAAAACACTACTACGGCCATTGTGTGCAATGAAATAAATGCAAGCGTTGTATATCGACACGCAGAGCGTATTTGAAGTATGGTATAAGATTAGCAGATGGGATTTCCTCTGAACATTCTGTCTATTTATTTAGCAACAATAATTGAACTGATTTCAGTATGACTTACCCATGCATTTTGTCTTCGTTTTCGAAGTGCCATTCCGTCTAGTGCCAATGGGTCTTCTAAATCCATTTCCTGCATTGATTTCTCAATGACAGCTAAGTTGCTCCTTCCAGAGTGTAGACAGACGGGACACAAATTGCCATTATTACCACAGATCATCCTGCCACATATTGGACACTTTGTTGCAGTGTCAGTAAATGTATTACCTTTCCGCTTCTCCAAATTAACTGGATTGCTTGGAGTGAAATATTTCTGATATGCACGTAGAGTAGGAATTATTACTGATTGTGCAGAATTTTGTTTCAAAGGAATGAGAATCACAGGCTCAGCAACGTCAGATGTCTCATTTTCGCCTATAAAGAAAGGATTATGTCCATTATTAATTTTTGTAGTTTTGTGGACTGCCTAAACACAATTCATAGCCGAAACTTCCAAAAATTTCTGAGAACGAGTAATTATGTGGTTCTATTATTGCGGAAGATATGATGTTATCATTATAAAGATGTAATTAACGATCCTCTGTTCTTTAATTAATTACCTATGTAATATAGATTTGCTATTACAAAGATTTACTATGATAAGCATAAATGCAACCGAATGCAACTCCTAAAAGTCTAAAGAAACAGCCCCGTACCATCATTTTCCTTAGGAGTCTCAGTAGTAGTGCTGTTCGGTTTTGCAGAGCTATTGGTGGGTAGGATACTACTGTCAGAAAGCGTTGAATTTGCTTTCGTCTTTCCTGGGGAAAACAAATTGACATCTTTATTACCACTGCCCTTTTCTGATGCAATTATGGGTATAACTAAAGGTGCACTGGTGGAAACTGAAACTTTGGAATTATCACTGGAGTCTGCTGTTAGTGTAGAATTATCTAAACCACTTGTGTCCTTTGGCACTTCAGCACTACTTTGAACGATTGTAATTGCAAATAAAACCACAAAATAAATTAGAACCCTCATTTTAGAATTCTAAATCTGTAGCAACTGGCCTTACTGGCTCTTAACTCAATTCTCGTGGAGAAATGGACAAATGCAATAATTTGTTTTCTTTTATACCCCAACGTTTCTTATGGACAAAGAATACATAACGGTACCGTCGATACGTTCCGGAGTTGGTCTAAATTTGTTTTCTTTTATACCCCAACGTTTCTTATGGACAAAGAATACATAACGGTACCGTCGATACATTCGGGAGTTGGTCTAGTTTTTTTCCCATTTCTGTAGGGTCTTACGGATAATGGATTACATTCGTTCTAGAAACCTATAGGCGTAGCATCCATTCTTCTTTGAGACATTCATCATACAATGATTATTACATAACTGCCTTTTTCGGCTCCGTGTACCTTTGGTAGGACAAGATACTTATATCTATGTGGCTTAAGGTATAATAATATCATTTGGAGAGTGATGAGAATTTTGTATACCTACTTACAGGTCATTTGTACCTTTCATTTGCTTTAAGTCTTTCAAACGAATATCATACAGGGCCTAAAGGAAATCAAAAAGTTCAAGGGAATCTTCATATTCGTGCTACTTTTCCGTTACCTTTTACAAAATTAAAAGCAAAGGATGTTTGTAACACCCAACACCAATCTTTGGTTTATAGGTATTTGAGTTGTTCTTAATCTTTTTCTTTCCCCTTGAAATATTTACCTGCGTCTGACAAGTTCAAGGGCCTGATCTTGGTCTCCAACAGAAAAACTTGACTGCTGCCTTCCATCATTTTTACAATGGGACTATGCAGGGATTATTACTTTACTATAGCAAGTCTTTGCCTCTTCGTTGATATTTTTGGTAGAAACTATAACTACTTTTTCATTGCTTCTAGATGAGGATTAGATGAGAATGGACCAGTGTTTAGTTTCCAGAATGAAAAGTAAGCACTTATGATGATTGTCATTTACCTTTCTCAATTCAAGTAATTTGCCATCTGTCATTATGCATTATAGGTGTCCACTATTCAACTCATCTTATGTTTCCTGTCTATAAATTGCTATTGCTAAGTACTTCTTGGGAAAATGCCACCACAACTTGTAAATTGCTTTTGAGTATACTACGTAAAGGTACTTATATAACTACGCATTATTTGTTTGGATTTACGTCGTAAGTGCTAACCACATCATTGTACACCTCTGGATTCTGGATATGTCGATATGCGCAGTGCGTGCTTTATAGTGGTAAATATAGCCGTATCATTGTTATCTATGACAAGATGAACAGATATTATATCGTTGTTTCACTAATACTCCATGTCTATACGCTTAAATAAAAGCATGGAGTTGATTCCAAAGGAGTTGGGAGCAAAAGATTCGGAAAGAGAGGAATGAATGACCATTACAACAACCAAAGCAAAGATGCAACGTGCATGGTGTGTTAAAATAACAAGAGAGTGGTTTGACTGGCTCATGGCTATGAAGTCTTCTCAATTCAGCTTTTGGCTATCTACAAACTTAATAATACTATGAAAACCTCCTAAAGCAGGTTCAGTTGAAGTTCCAAATGAACTCAGTCGTCCTTGGCCCATCCAGAAAAAAAAATTAGCACACGTAAAAGAGTCAAGTCGAATAAACTCGTTTGATGGAGCATCAGAATACAAACACTTACTACGTACTTAAATGCTCTCCCAAAGCTTGTATCGTATCATCCATGGGGAATTATTTGGCAGCGGAATGACAATCATGGTTTTTTGTCTTTCCATACAATTTTTACAGACGGGCATTTCAAAGAGCAGAAACTTATACTTGATGTTACATGAATCATGAATCCGACTTTTACGATCACACATAGTGTTTTAGTCAGGATTTGGGAGCCAGATTAAAACTGGTGGTACAAAAATATAATGAATTGCCTGTAGTATTTAGTGCAACCGTGCAACGTATTGATTGATATAATAGACATTTGTAAAGTCGATCACATTCAATTTAAAAATAAGATTGTGTTCATGTTTTTATCGTCTTTCATGGCCACAACCTTAAAAAAGACACTGAATATTATGTCGAATAAAATCTGTAAGCCTACATTGCTGCGATTGTGAAAGAATACATATTTGCATTAATATGTAGGGAATTCTAACTACGATTACAAATACTACATAATAATAGGTAAGCTATTATACTTCGAATGTTGGGAGTTTTTATTATTGTGTCTACCGGTAGTATGTCTACTAGTACTAGTAGCAGGAAATATTATGTGTATTTTACGTATTTTACAAAGTATGTGCACCTGAGATGAGATGGGAAATTACTTTCGTAGCTTC
>JABASI010003718.1:0-15723 GCA_019776505.1 Tomocerus nigrus
GTCTTTGTCTTTGAGAATTAAAATTGATTCCGCATTACAAATTAGTTACTAATCCTATTATTGTTTTCTGATTTTTGTACCAATATACATAGGTAAAAGTATAAAATATATGTAGTCCGTAATTTATGATAGCCCCTAGAAACATTGTTTATTTTCCGAAATTTTAACTGACAAGATCGGCCGCCCTGAAACTGGCACTTCTTTAACTAGACTCGTCAATTATTCCTCATACACTAGGTATGCAAATCGTATGTTTGTTACATTTGTATTAGATAAGCCGCTACTGCTACGTTATAATGAAGTTAAGGATATTATATTGTGTGAAATAAATGTATTAGGAAAAAGAGTGGCAAAGGAAGTTTTTTGTCTGCAGTTTTCTTGTATCTTGTATGGAATGAGAAGGGAAATCTTACAGTTGACTATCCAAAATCAAGATCTTCCATTAAAAGAATCACCCAGATATTACAAAAGATACATCTAGAGATGAGTAAGATTACAATCCAATCGGAAACTATTTTTCAGTCACAATGTACAAATAGTTTCATGTATTTCAATGGAAATGGGATTTTTGCATTTACTTTTTTATGAGTTTAAAAGTTACTTTATAATATAGTGTCATGTCATGTCCATATCATTATATAATCAAAAAGTAGAAAGCAAGCCATGTATGATGTAATGCATCCGATAATCACTACTTCTGATTTAATATTGTATTTCAATTGCGAAGCTACGAGAAGAAGCTGAGTCTTGTGTTTGTATGAAAAGAGTGGTAGAAGCCACCCTTCTATTTTCCACCCTGAGCGACTGTGCGTTCTGCCTGTCGGTGGATTTACTCTGTAGGGGTTGCATGAATGAAAGTAAAACCCGATACGTAGCGCCACCGGGAAGTCCCTATTGATTTTCTACCCGGTTGCCAATGCTACTCACCCGAAAGAGTCACAACACAAAAGAGGGGATAGACGGACAGATGAATTTGCCTTGTGCCTTTGCCGAAACGGGAAAACGAAATACGATCACCTTTAGATTGCACCATTTTTATTCACAAATTACAATAGCACAAAATACATCAACTGAAAAACGCGTTCTAAACTTCAAAAATTAGTTTTTACAATTAAATATGTACTCGTAACTGTAAAAATAGGAATAGTTCAATGTCAATACGCATTTAGAGTAACATACAAAAGTTTTACTTGTGCAGATTCATTTAAACCGCAAGTGTACTCTTTTAGAATTCTAATCTGTAACAAATAAGGTCACGTAAAGACAAACAACAATTCCATAGTAAACAAAACGCAATTGCTGCGTGAATGGAGAAAGAAGCAATATCAACGATTCCTAGAAGTACCGAGGAAAATATTTTAGTGGTTGTACGATGTCGCCCTATCAGTCAACAAGAACAAAACAAAAAGTGCAAAGTTGTCATCGATGTGAATTCGCAAGAGAATTCTGTGACGGCAAACCGAGGACTTCCAGAATCCCCGATAGTATTTAAATACGACGCTGTATTTCATCCCAACACATCACAGGCGGATGTTTACAATATTGTTGCCCGACCCATTGTTGAAAACGTCCTTGAAGGATATAATGGCACGATTTTTGCATATGGTCAAACCGGAACGGGAAAAACATTCACCATGGAGGGAGATAATAATGTCCCAGAACTAAAGGGAATCATCCCCAATTCTTTCGCGCAAATATTTTCACACATTGCTAACGCACAAGGCGACAAAAGGTACAAAAATCCAATATGTCAAGAATAATTATTAATGCACAATGAGATGTAAAATAATTTTTAATATGGTCATGCTTAGATTTCTTGTGAGATGTTCCTACTTGGAGATTTACAATGAAGAAGTTCGGGATCTTCTTATAAATGATCGGACGAAAAAATTGGAATTAAAGGAGAATAGCGATACGGGAGTTTATGTTAAAGACTTATCGTCCTTTGTTGTAAGAAATGCAGACGATATGGATAGGATTATGTCTTTGGGCAACAAAAGTCGAACAGTTGCTTCGACCAATATGAATTCGGTCAGCTCGAGATCTCATGCCATTTTTACTATACATGTTGAATGCAGTCAAGATATTTCAGCAAAAGCTAGAGAAACAGATTCCACTGATCAGCTTGATGAACAGGCTTCAAAAGAAAAATTCCATTGCGCTCGATTAATTCGCATGGGGAAGTTACATTTAGTTGATCTTGCAGTAAGGAATTATATTATTTCTCAAAATACTTTTTAATTTATATTCTTCAGAGTTTTGAAAATTATACAGGGTCATATTTTTTTAGGGATCAGAAAGACTGAGTAAAACCGGGGCCAGTGGAATGAGACTGAGAGAAGCTACCAGGATTAATTTGTCACTATCCAATCTCGGCAATGTCATTTCTGCTCTAGTTGAAGGCAGCAGTCATATTCCTTACAGAAATTCAAAACTCACACGACTTCTTCAGGATTCCCTCGGAGGAAATGCTAAAACTGTTATGGTAAATCATTGAACCATTTCTTTGAATCCTTGATCTGTTTATAAATTAATTACACATACATGCGGAGTAAACACACAACTCTCTAATTGACAAAATTACTTATCGCAAATGTATACTTGATTCATTGCTTACTTTTTATTTTAAGCAATAATTACTATTACTTATATTTCGAATAAACGGATAAATGAAAGATATAATTTAGCTATAAAGCTATGAATATAATTTAAATTTTAAATTATCTAGTGTGCAAATATTGGACCTGCTGATTACAATGTCGATGAAACGCTTAGCACATTGCGCTATGCAAATCGAGCGAAGAATATTCGAAACAATGCTAAAATTAATGAGGACCCGAAGGATGCATTGCTTAGACAGTTCGAAAATGAAATTGAAGAGCTTCGTCGACAACTTGAACAAGAGTCAGCAAAAGCAGAGCAAAAATCTGCAAGCTCTCGCTCAAGTAAATCTGCCAGTAAGTTATAACCATTCTTAAATGATCTGTCTAGTCTATAAAGTTTTGCTTAGGATAATTCGTATCTGATTATTTAGTAACTGAAAATTAATCATTGTTTTAATTTTTAGCAAGCGATGATGATGTTGGGGACTCTGTCGAGCCTCATGCAGAAGAGTGTAATTTGATCCCAATTGCCAATGAAGAAACCATCAATGGAATCAAAGGAGAAATTGCTGATCAAGAAATAATCAGTTCAAGAATCGGAAATCAAGCTAGTGAAAGCAGACAGGCATTAAATGTTCTTAAAGAACGATTCAAAACGTGGAAAAAGCAAGAGTAAGTTCATTAATTGGAATTGTAACCCAAAATTGAGATAAATAAAAATACGGTGGATTTATTTGTGTAATTGAATTTTGAATTGCAGTGAGTATCGAAATCAACTCAAGGATCGGCTTGATTCAATTCAGAAACGAATTCTTGTCGGAGGTGAAAATCTTTTAGACAAGTCCCAATCACAAGAAAAGCTTCTACTTCGATCCATGAATGAATTGACATTGAAACAAGAGGAAGAAAGACAACTTAGTTCAACTTTGAGGCAGGCAGAGGTAAATTCACCATTTATTTTCGACCTTATTGATAAAATTATGTTGATGTACTAAAGAATTAACACTTTTGAAGGCTGAGAGGAAATTACTGGAAGAACAAATTCTGCGTCTACACAATCTGGATGTAGTTCTGAACAAGAAGCTGAAAAAAGTTTGGTATCGCTATCAGCATGCCAAAATGGATTTGCAACAAGTCGAGCAAGAGTACAATATCGAGAACTCGACAATGCTTGAGAATATTAGCAAATCCGCTCGTGAACTCGAATATCAGAATTTAATTATCGAAAATTTCATTCCGAAAAAATATCAAGCCACTATAGAAAATGCATGTACTTGGAATGAAGATAATGGAGACTGGAGTTTGAATTGCATTGCTTATGCTGGAAACAACATGCACAAATCCAATCATGATGACCAAGAACAAACAGACAGACGGCAGGTAATTTTCTACCTACCTACAGATATTTTATATTTTAATCTTTGTTTGAAGGAAAATATTTTTAAGATCTGTTTTCTATTTGTAGTGTGTGGATATCAGCCACATGTATTTATCAATAAATGATTATTCTCCGATAAATCCGAAGAAGAAAGTCGTCGTTTGTAGACCAAGAACCGGTAGACGATCTGTAAGTAAATATTCGCCACGTCAGCAACCTCCTCCTATATAACTGTTTAAAATAAAAATCACAATTCTCTTACGATACATACACGAATGTGCTAGTTTATTTTTAAAAGTGCGCTATTGTCCGATGCGGACCAAATTCAAAGAAGCTAATAAAANAATAAAAATCACAATTCTCTTACGATACATACACGAATGTGCTAGTTTATTTTTAAAAGTGCGCTATTGTCCGATGCGGACCAAATTCAAAGAAGCTAATAAAAAACTGCAATACTAAAAATACTATTTCGCACATTTTCGCATTTTTCATCCATCAATGCAAGGCTTATTAAAATTACCATGGCATATCAACAACTGTAAACGCTTTGATGATTTTTGCATTGAGGTTCATAAATTCACATTTTGGCCGCAAAAAATGAAAAATATTTCCTTACGACACAAGTTGAAATTAACTGTGACTAGTCCAAGGTTGTAGACTTGTAGTTTACTGTGATTATGGCGGAGGAAATATCTTCCAATGTCAAATTCGAAGGACCCGAAGAGGTCAAGATGGCAGATTGGTTGGAAGGAGTATTGAAACGCTATGCGGCGACAGTGATTAGCAGAAAGTCCCGGAAAAAAATCGAATACTCGGATGGGGAGGTAAAAGCCTTCCCTCTTCATATTACACGTCTTCGTTACTCTTCACGAGTACATAAGGAAAAAGATCTTAGTGATTGGGGAGAAGAAGCTAGTAATCATACCATCAGTGAGATTGCACTTACGTATTGTGTGAGTAGGCACATTTTTAGTAATAGACCTATAGTTATAATTTCGGTAATTAGTATTTCATGCCATCTATATTATCAATGTCCATGTGCCCGACAGCATAGAAGATCTATATTGTATTAAATTTAACGAAATATTTGACAAAATGTAGTTTTCCCAAGACGGAATCGAGTGTCCTCAACATCTCTTAACGAAAGCATCGCGAGTATTTTGCAATGAAATAGATGGAAAAGATTTGGATGAGCAAACAAGGTTTAGAATGCAGGAGATTGATTTTTACACCAAAGTTGTTCCAGGGCTTGAGGTACCTATTAATGCATTGTTTATTTTATGATAAACTTTTAACAACAATAAAATACTTGGAAAATATATTTGTCCTCGAATGTGATTAAAATTAGGATTGGGCGTTCATGAATGATTACCAAATTCAACTGCCACTGCCTTATTGCTACTTTGGAAGATACGAATGTTCAAAAATAGAGAAAACAGATCAACGAACAAAAGATTATTTTATTAGCATTGGAATAAAGTACAGGGGTTATGATGAAGATATGAAAAATCTTCATCCAAATGGCTATAGCTCCACTTACGACCCAACTGTAGGATTTGTTTACGAGATGAACACCTTAATTCTTCTGGAACAACTCACAAAATTTGGATACGAAAAATGCTCAGAGCTTCATTTTAATTTTGAACAAGTTGAGGCTGCTACCAAGAAAATTGCCAAATTTCACGCTTTGTCTTACGCATGGGAAGTCACACATAAGAAAACCATCAAGTTCAAGTGGCCCATTTTCCCGAAATCCAAACATTTTGCGAATTTTTGCTCGGTACATTATTCATATTCATATTTCCTGCTAGTTATAAATACCCTACACAGTAAAACTTATCATAAATATCTAAGTAGGAGTCGATAGTACAATCCTTTTCTGTATTCTTCAAACTTTGGAAATCTTCGAAGAACCCACCCAGCGAAGTAGCAATGCAGGTTCTGGAAAATTTTCTGGAAAAGAGAATTCCAAAGAAAATCACGAAGCTTCTTCGACCAGTTCAATACCCTTTGCCTAATGGTATTCTTCATAATAATTTGTGCCCTGAAAATATATTTTTCAGTAGGAAATCTTCAACATTTGAATACGAATCCGTATCTCTTGCTGCCTCAGTGGAGTCGAAAATACCAAATGACCCTGAAACCTTAAATTCACTGAATGAGCCAGAAATAAATATGAATGAATTGAAAATATCTGATGAAGGTGAAGATCAGTCGGAAAACGAAGATGCAATTAAAGATTGTCGATTTATTGGTTGGAATATGTGCAATTTTGGACCAGTTTTGCATGATCTTGCATACTTGATGATTACATGTCTGACAAATGAACTTCGGCGTAGTTCTACTGTTAGCCTCCTTCAAATCTACTATGCAGCATTTCGGGTATCACTTTATTACACATTCGTATAAAATGCGTTCATTTCATAATTTCTATTCAAAAAATCACATACACTGTTGATTTATATTCATTAGGATGTTTGTGATGAACTGGATATTGATCTTCCCTTTGATTGTCAAAAGCTCTACGACGAATTCCCCAAAAGTCTTCTGTATGCTGCACTAATGGCCACCAGAACTTTCAATGAAAATTCTACGAAAATCGACGCAGATTACGTGAACAAATATGCTGAGATTTTCGAAGAATTTCGGCAGAATGATTACATAAACTAGTTATTGTTGATGAGTTTGTGTTCATAATAAAATATTAAAATTATGTTTTTGTAAATAGTGTACTTAGGTAGGTATATTAGTGTCGTGTGTCTGGTGAGTAAAATAAATAGTGTTTGTATATAATTATGCAGTTTCGTGATTTACGATAAAGAATTAACTCTAAAGCTATCAGTAAGTCATAACAGAAAGCTCGTACGAGTATGTAGGGAATTTAACCGCAGTAGAAACGTTACTATTATTTTATGCACAATAAGCTAGCAAATTAGGAATTACAGTAACACATTTTTATACGCTCAGTAGATGTGGGTAATGAGTAATAATTACGAGAATCAGAAAATATTTGACTCCTGATGCGATTCCTGTAGCTGATTCCTAGAACTCCTCATTTCTAGTATATATGCATTATTTATCAATTTTATTTTATTTTGCAAATGCAAACACAACATGCATTATCTTGCATGTCCTAAAAAACAGGACATTTAAGATTTAAATGTGCTGTATGTGTTTTCAAATATTTTCAATGCTTCAGCTGCAGATCATTCATTCACATCACGAGCCATTATAAACGCCCTTAATTCTAAATAATTAATGAGAGTTCACACATATCATGCTTCGTGCTTATCAGATTACCATATCTATCTCCCAACCGAAGTGGTACACGAATGGGTAACTATAAAGGGAAGCTATTACTAGAAAACCAATAACGCTTTAATAGAGTAGGTATTCGTAGTATGCCCATAGGTATTGCAATTACTAATGTTTCCAAAATGATCGCAATCTAGTGCCACATTGTCATAATAATATCAAGTTCTAATGCTAACAATGCTAAGCTTCTGCTATATGCTATATTATAAGTTAATGAACCGTTTCAATCCGTCACTTTCGTGATATTTAAAAATGTGCCATATGTCTACTGTAGGAGGAGAAAGCACGAAAGAATTAATTTGCTGGTTTTTTATTTGATACAGTTTTCTGTTGCATGTGTGAGTATCGTAGATCATGAGCTCAATAATTAATGATTTTTGTAGGAAGGACAATTTATGCGCAACTATCAAAAGTGAAATAGTAGGTTTATTTCTATAGCCAGCTGTACGCCTTGTAATTGTGAAAGCATAAATGTTATTTTCATGCTTCCAGAAATCAGTAGGTAGTTTCCTTTCTTGCCAGTCTTCTTCACTGTTGTCATTCCCAAAAATTACTAGTAAATAAAATGATTATTCTACGAAGAGGGAAAATGTTCCGTGGATTATTACTTTTTGCAATTCTTGGCAATAATTTATCTAATTGTGAGTCTCAAAGAAGTAGCAATCCAAATTTTATGAGCACGACACCCCTTGCGGACTACGAAGATGTCAATTCGAAAGCGAAAAAGTCCGAAATATTCGATCAAATATTGGAAGGAGATTACGACACCAAAGTACGTCCTCCAGGATTGAACGGAACCGGACCGACTTGTGTTTCTGTTAGTGTCTATGTGCGAAGTATTGAGAACATTGACGATGTGAAAATGGAATATTCTGTGCAAATGACTTTTCGTCAACAGTGGATCGATCCAAGAATTAAATACTCTCATATTCAAAATAATATCGAATATTTACAATTGGTTCTTGCTAAAAGAATCTGGATGCCTGACTTGTTTTTCCTGAATGAGAAAAAAGGGATTGTTCATGAATTGATGATACCGAATTTGTTCACGAGAATATTTCCCAATGGAAGGGTTTTGCAAAGTTACAGAATTACCCTACTCCTTTCTTGTCTTTTTGATCTCCGAAGATTTCCTCTGGTAATTTACCATTTTAAATACTTCTGCTATTTTTTATTTTTATTTCTCCCAAAAACTTAAATGTTCTTAAAAATCAGCAGTAATGCTAATTAGTATGCTAATTAGTATGGCAAATGATAAAAAAAAACGATTTTCAACTTGTAGATTTATCGTAATTGAATTTGTTTCTTAGGATGTACAATCATGCCCCATTTCAATGGCAAGCTACGGCTGGACGTCCAAAGATCTAGTGTTAAAATGGGGGAAAGGAAATCCCGTGCAAATGGCAAACGATTTCAATATGGCAAGATTTATCTTAACAAATAGCTCCACAGAGGATTGCCAAAGCGTAACCAGCACTGGCAATTATAGTTGCATCAAGCTACATTTGAGTTTTGCAAGGGAATTCGGATTTTATTTGATTCAAATTTATATTCCTTGTGGGATGTTGGTAATTGTCTCTTGGGTCTCCTTCTGGTTGGAGCCAAATGCCGTCGAAGCCCGAGTTTCTTTGGGAGTTACCACAATTCTAACTATTGTCACACAGACGTAAGATTTTCACAATGCTCTGCAAACTTAAGTATGCTACTAATTAATTTTGACTCACATTAACTTTAAATATTTTCCTAATTGTATTTAACTAATATCTGCAGATATGGAATTAATCAAAGTGCGCCTCCCGCATCTTATGTAAAAGCCCTAGATGTTTGGACTGCATTTTGTCAAGGAATGGTTTTTGGAGCTCTTATTCAATTTGCCCTTGTCAATTATATTTCCCATTTTCAGTTACTAAAAGCGACGAAGTTATTGGAAGCTGCAGAAAGTGTCTCCGAATTTGATCGGGAAAAAGAGGAGGCGCAACTGCTCGCAAATTGTCACAACCGAGCTAAAAGAATTGACGTTGCTTCAAGAATTATTTTCCCAGGTCTCTTTGTCCTTTTCAATTTTGCCTATTGGTTTGCTTACGTCTAAATTCGGTCGGCTATCTACACAATTTCGAATTTGCGACTTGTGTCAAAGCATGAACAATTGTATTAGCTTTAGCATAATAATTTACTGTTATTTCATATGCATTGTTAAAATTAGTTGAAAACTAGCAATCTGTTAATAGTTAATGACAATTTTAATCAATTTATTTAAAACCACAAAAGACATCTATAATGGACCATGAGGAATCGTATCATTTTTTTTGTCTATTATTTTTCAAGCTTTGATATTCGATATCTTTCAAAATTGCACGTTATTTATGCACTGCAACTAATGCAAGTGCTGTAATTTGTGGTGACACAAATACTTTTTAATGCTTTTACGTTTTAACTGGTCAATGAAATGGTTAATTGTTTAGAATTTTACGGCTGCGATTATTTATATTTGGCTTGTGTAGCGAGCTTTTTCATTTGAATGCCAACTAAGCGTTCACAAACAAAAATTACGAAAGCGACAATGAGCGAAAAACAAATTCCATGAAATAAAGGTAGAATATGGGACATTTGAATTAATTCGGAATCCAAGCTAGCACGTTGTTTCTTATAGTTTTCCAAGAACTTAGTTAACTTCTCGGCAGCCATTTCCATCTCTGAACTGGAATTCATATGGGTAAACAGTTGAATCCGATTGTAATTGTAGTATGAATGGTCATACTTTACGAAACTGAGCAGGGCAGAGTACCTAGTGAAACATTTCGATTTTATATAAGGTCACTCTTCTTGTTTTTAAACAACAAAGATTTAAAATGCCAATGATATAGTAATTAAAAATGTGAAAACAATGCATTTATGCCATTTTTGTTGGAGTCCTGATTGCAGGATCCTTCCTAGGGCATCATTGATTTTTTCTTTGAATGGGAAGCCACGCCTGAATGCCCATGCTGTGTAAATTCCAAAATCTCTTTGCGAATACCGGAAAATCTTCCATATGGGATCCGTAATATTAAGAGCAGATAATAATTTTGTCGCGTCAAGTTTATTCACATGATACAGTGAAACACAAGCATATTTTCCGATTAAAGTGTAAGCTAAACATGATAGACTGTTGGTTTTATTACTTTCACTCCTTTTTTCGAATTCAGGAAGTTTTCCTTCTCCTGGAATACCAAAATATTTACCATATATTACAATAATGAAATATAAAATGTACAGTACCGTTGAAAAACTAGCTTGTGTAAGTATCCTTTCCATTTCCTTTCCTATTCTAAATCACATTTTCAATTGTTTTACCAAAGTTACAGTGATTCTCCCCATTTTTTTTAAGTCTGTGCAATTTTTGTGGTGCAAATCTGCGAAAGGTTAGCATTAATTTAGGGTGTGGAAAGAAAAAATGTTAGTGTCTCAGTCTAATGAATACAGGGAGACATTTTTAATCAGATGTATATAAAAAGTTCATTTTGAGAAACCCAAGATACAAAATAAGAAATAGGGACTTACCTATTGCAATAATAGCTTCTGTCATTCCAGTTCTTAGATTAATATTAATGCGGTAATCGGAATTAAAAAGTTCTTTTGAGGTAGAGGGTAATTTTTCAGGGCGGAGTTTCATGAGATTTTCAAGAAGTTTGCTCTTGTAAGCCGTTGATAAATTGGCTAAGACTATTCCCCAACAACCCATAAGGATATACACATCTATACGCTTAGCAATCCTTTGAGGTTGCTCCAATAATGCAACCAAAAGCATGTATGATATTTCAAAAATGGATAATGGCTCTATAAATAATATTTTGAATTATTACACTATCATTCTATGAATGAAAGAAAAGTTTTTGAAATGCACCTGTAGCGAATTTTTTTGATGGCATTGATTTTCGTGAGTAGTGATCAATGGATATTAGCGAAATCACAATTGTAATCATCATTCCAAATAAAGCAGTCCACAATCCTGGACTGAATGACCTCGCAAAAGTTGTTTCATCACTCACTGTCCATCTCTTGCTAACAGCGAAACGGATATGGTCATAAAAAAGAGCTGGAGAAAATTCTACCTCCCAAGGGGCGTTGTAGATAGGATATTCATAGACAGCGATTTGGATATCTCGTTTTTGTAATAAGCCAATACCTCCACTCCATTTACCACTCCCAATCGGCAAAGAAGGCTTTGTTAGCTGTTTCAAGTAAAAAATCTTTCCAATTTCCAGTTCCATATTAAATAGAAATTAAATGAAATGAAAACTGCTTTTGATTTTACTTGTCTGTTAGCGTTATTGTTCCGTTCGCAACTTTTGTGTAAAATTTTGCATATCGTTGCTGAAGTAAATTGTTGAATATCTAAAGATAAACCAACATTCTTGGTAATACCATCATGTGATGGTTGGGAGATTATCTCTAATATGTTGTCCATATATTTTAGGAACTCCCATCCTTTGACACTAAATCGATTTCCAATATACAAAGTGTCTAAAATGGTAATAACAATGTAATAATTATCAAAATAAGGGTTATCCATCTACAATTAATTATAATCAACATTGAAAATACAACTTGCTTGATATCAAGGAGTTGTTAAATTCCAATCGTGCTTTTAGTGATTCTGAGAAACTCGTCCAATCTTCGGGTATGTTGCAGAAATTTGCAACGCCCGTTTCAATTTCCATTTCAGAATTATCACGAAAAGTTACCCCTCGATTTATAAATAAAGATCCGTGTTCAGATAGCAAACAGTTGCAAATGACACTCGTATTTGGGCTAACCATTGAAATTGAAATATTATCATCCGGATACACGACTAATTTTAATGCATCAGTAGAATATCTGCAAAGCTATGCCAAACGATTTTCAATCATTATCATTAGGCATATATTCTGCTACATGAACTACGCTAATATTAATATGTTAATAGATTACCTTCAGTGTCTTAATGACTCTAAGAATCGAGAGAGAACAGTTTAGGACCCCAATTCCAATTACTAGTGCATTAGAATGCTTATGAAACGATGAACAAGGTCTCATGCGAGCTTTCCTTAGATTAAAATGCATTGTTGGTAAATATCCTTCTCCTGATTTTTCACTGCGGCTTTGAAAAATACTACGGACATCAAGCAGTAAGACAATTAGGATTAAAATCAGTTCTTTTAAATACATTTCGATTTACGCTGTAGAATGAAAACCAAAAAATTCAGTCTGACGGCAATTGCAAACTGACATCGCTAATCTCCATAATATTTTCACTGACGTAGTTAGAATGATTCATACAGTGAATCAATACGAATTATTATTTTCCCAATAAAATACTTTTAGGTTGAAATAAAAAATAACATGTTTAAAACTGTTTGTCCACTGTCTGCCTTCAAATGACTAAATACAGTATGGAGGCGCTCTAGAAATGATTTTGTTTGCTGTTGAAGTAGTTTCAGTATTTATCTTTTGTCCAAAAGTGCCTTTCCTTGTGGTGATCATGATCTTGAGGCTCACAGGTGTGACAGCATTTATCAACAACCTGATACAGACTTAAATGCTAATTTAAATATCGTACAAACCCGAAAGATATTGAAAAAACATCTGAAAATGAAATGTTTGCATTTTACTTCACAGTCTTTTGTGTCAATAAACAAGGCATTTTCCGTTTTATGGATCCAGACAAGAACTTGGGATTCGTATTTTTATTTCTTTCTTAATTGAACAATAAAATGACATGTAAATAGGAATATTTAATGTTGACAATTGCAGGGGATATTGTGATTTAAAACCAACTATTATTCAAGACCACTATAATAATATTTATTAATTTCACCGATAATTTTATACACAATTCAGAGCAGGATAATTACATATCACATACCTGTATCCTTTTGGACACATAACAAACCAAGACAAACATACTCGAAAAAGAACTGCATGATCAACATGCAAAAATGCGAATTACATTCAACAATATTATCATATATTATATAGTATTATATTTAAGGCACCTGTAATCTGCTAGGGACTATATATGTGCGGTCCTCTAATCCTATCGGTAAAAGTATATTCATGGATAATATATACACAACATTCGAATGAGCAATATTTTAATTACATAATACTTAAAGGCATTGCTCCCAAACGCACACATGTCATGGCTATGTACACGATTTACATTTTTACAGTGATGCAAATACATCTACTACTCAGATACTCATCTTTAAGGAAACATTCTTTCATATTACAGTAAAATAATTTGTGCAAATGTACATTCATTTGTCAGTTTAATAATATTGTCAATTAAAATAAAACTACAATTATTTGCTTTCAGGTGAATTAATAGAAGGGATATTATTGTTTTCAGCTTTGGCTTTCAAGTCGAAACTATTGTCAAGATCATAGGATCGAGTTTTTGAGCAAGGAGAACCACTTTCAGGTCTAAAAATCAATAGGAGAACTGGCAAAAGGAACATGGCATGCCAAGCGGCAAATAAAATTACAAGTAGGACAATTTTGAAGAAGGCTTCAAAAATATATGAATTCGATGCAATCAAGGTGCAGATTCCTAGCAAAAAAAACAATTTATTAGATTGTTGTTTTAAAACTAATATCACAACATCACTTAATGTGTCAATGTGTGGGAAATAGAAAGTTAGCCTTACCTATTGCAGTAGAAAAGGCACCTTGCACAATAGGAAGCCCTAACGAGTGCATTGCTATTCTGATTTTCTCTTCCGATGTTTCCGCTTCTGCGGCAATGTAGGCATAACTTATATGCGCCGAGAAATCAACCGAAAATCCTATGCACATCTGTAAAATCGTAAATTAGAATGATATAAAATCATAAAAGAAGCACAGTAGTAAAATTATTAATAAGCTTTGCAATGATTTGACTCACGATTAAGCAGATGACACTCACTAAGTCGAGGTTTACCTAAAAAATTAAGATTTTTTACTGTTAATTACAGAATTCAGAACAATTTTTTAAATAAAAATGCTTTTTGTCAATATTTACTGTAATTTACCTGCCATAGACTCATAAAACCGATTACCTATTTGAAAAGAAAGAAAATTATTAACTCATCTCATTGAAATATTTTTACAATAAAATTGACATGGGATGCAAAATAAATTATTACGCCAAGCTCGATGGAACCGATGGTGAAAAGGACGCAAATAGAGCAAACAATATTTGGGATGAAGACGGCCGCAATGAACATGACGATGACAGCAGCCACGATAATCAGTTGCATTGTTTGCTCTTGAATGATGATGAATTGATCGACGAAATGGAACCAAGGGTGAAAAATCTTGACGTCCATGTCTCCATTTTGGAGGGACATGGCTACAGCTCGGGATTGTTCCACGAGTTGTTTTTCTGTGAGAGAATCTCTTGCATTGATGATCTGAACCACGTAGCGAGTGGCTGTGATTTTTGTAAAGTTGTCATTAAAAGCAACATCCTGTGCGATGGGGAGACGATCGTTGAGGTACTCATTTCTTAATGTTGCTATAAATTCTTGCTCGTTTGTGACATTGTAGTCGAGGAATTCGCTATAATTGTCAATGTAAGATGTGAAATCTCTGAGCCAATTCTCCGAATATTCGTGGGTCACAAAAGTTGTGTTATGAAAACGACTGAGCAATTCTTTGATTTTCAGTTGCGTCTGATTCGTAGAGTAATCCAATGGGGAGGAAATGACTATCTGCAAAAACAAATTTTAAAAATCAAAATTTATTATTGATTCTAATTTGCATAGATATCAATTAATTTATTCAGCATTGCAGGGGATATTGTGATTTAATTTGTCGGAATTTGTTGCTATGTTTTGACATACCTGCATACGATACGGATAGTCTTTAAAATATTCGCTTTCCTTTGTGATAAAATCTGTCATGTAGGAATCATATCTAGCAATCCTCTCTTTTCTTAACCCTTCTTTTATTTTAGTGACTCCATAGGCTGAAATTGCAACGTACAGGACAAAAACAAGGAGAACTCCGATTTTAACCGAAGGTTTGAACAAAAATGTGGAGTAAGTATCCCGGAAGAAGACCATGGCACCATTTTCAGAGGTTTTTTGATCAGAATTTGATTTGTCGAATCCACCAGTAAAAAAGAAACGGTAAAGAGCCGGCTTTTCCGCTAAAACAATTAGAAATTTAATTTCGCTGCATGAAACCCAAACGTTCTTGTGACATAGGACAAAAGTTATTTAGATTTAGTGGGTGTAATTAATCAAGTAGAAAAATGCAAACATGCGAACATAATATTTTGCATATAAGAACTTAGTAATAATCATAAGTGTGATAATACAAATATAACAACATACCAGCCTTGGACTTTGGTATGGCCTCTATCCACCAAAGAACAGAATGTCTGTTAGCTGTTAAAAATATTTATTATCATTATATGAC
>JABASI010003719.1:0-15718 GCA_019776505.1 Tomocerus nigrus
TATGTTGGAGCCTATATAGTGACACTGTTCATCCATTGAACGTCGTGCCACGCCCATGGATAGATTTGGATTTGTCAAGGTCATGGATGTGTGAGGTCACGTTAGGTCAAACCATAATAATAGACAGAAGACGGAGAGAGAGAGACGGGGCTATAGGAAGAGTGGAATAAGCGGAGATGGAAAATAATATGCCAGAGGATTGAGAGAGAGTCGAAGGAGAGTCGTCGAGCGACTTGTGAGGATAGCAGGCACAGGAGACAAGAGGAGACAGGTAAAAACTGTGGCAGATGTGATGGCCATAGTAATATGTAGTAGTAAGTATAGTATAGTAAGTAACAGAATTGGTGATACGGGAGTATTCGCAGGAAAAAAATTAGGGCACCCGGTAGTTTGGGACAAGAAACTGTACCCCGCCCCCTGTGCTACAGAGGAGGCAGCAAGCATACGACTGACACTCAAATTCGCGTAAAGTTAGTCAAAGGCAAAGTGTCTGTGCCATTTGTTGGGCAGGCGCCATAGAGCCGCCAGTGCAGATTCGCAATCGTATTCGCGATTTTGCTTTTAGGGCTAACAAATCCACTAGCCCACCTTTACTTTACTGTTCACTATTTCATTACTCCTCTCGTATGGTACTGTACTTGTACTTATTCTGCTCGAGTACGATACGGACTGTAAAAGTGTGTGTACGTACACAAGTCTGTCTACCTCTACTCTACGTATCTACAAGACAAGTTAAGTGACACAATTGACTTACTTACATTACATTATTACATATAATAGAAATTAGTGAACTCCTTCATTTATACACACACAGAATTCATCACGTTATATCATAATTCCGACTACATTCTACTATAGTCAAGTCTAGTGCAAAAACAAAAGTAAGTCACTATTTTCTCTGCTTTTCAACAAAACATCTTTGACACCTAAAGATACACACCTAACCAAATCAATTTTAGTTGCAGAGAATACGTGAATTTATATCCCAGTTTATTAGTCAGGGAATAAATAAGTATCCCCTTAGATGTGTGTAAGTAAAACTTAGTAACGTGATTTTTACAAATTGATTTTATACACTACAATCTTGATTGTTGGATATAATCCTTTTTAGCAATTTCAGTTCAAAGTTAAACGTGAACATTGTTTTTCGTGTGTACTTTCAGCGGATATAAATATTTTAGGTTCACAACCATAGCAGAATATTTTGCGAGGGAGGTACCTCACAGCGGTAAAAAGATATGTTGCAGTTTTACAATATGTATACTACCCAATGTACCCATTGGTTTTAGATTGTTGCTTTATGTATTTTTGATGAAATATATTATTTATTTGGCCATTTGAAACTATTACACATTTAACTTTGTTCAAGTTCGTCATTTACTCAGTTAAATAAAGCTAATATTTATTGATATCTTAAAAAAGTACCAAAAATTGCAACAATATTAAAAATTCAATTTGTATACAGATTAAAAACTATACTTTGTTCATTTCTTACATAGTTATCTAAAGTTTTTAGTCAGCAAGGTCAGATCAGTCGATCAAAATAACTGTCTTAAATAAATGTATATAAAATTAGAATTACTCATTTACTTTCTACAAAAATAATTTCATTCAAAACCTTAACCTTTTAACGAAATATATCTTGTGTCTTATTTCTATTTTATACATTCTATACAATTTGGATTTCGAAATACAAAGAGCATAGGAATCAGATGTTGGAAAGTATTGATATCTATATAAGTTATAACCTTTAGCGTAACATCATTTTCAAGCAGATAAAACATTAAAATTATTTGAAGGTACCTGTATATAAATAGATTTATTTATTTTTAATTTATCTCAACTTATCAAAAGATTAACCTAGAATTATGTTTGTCTGTGATTTTTCACGAGCAATGCTAACATTATTATATTCATCGGGAAAATCGAGTTCGATAAAAATGTAGTTTGAAAGCTATAAACTATTAATGAGTATTAATGACTGTTAAGGGTACAGTTGTCTAAATAGTCATACTTAATCAAAACACCAGTTCAATATCGGAACGGATTAATATGCCAAAATATTGAGCGATTGTATTGCAACATTTATTTTGCAACAATAAAAGTATCCAGTTAATATTATGTTTTAAAGTGACATTCCTTTACACAAGTTGACTTAATTTTCCATTAACAGACCCATTTTAACTCACATAAATAACATACTTTATATAATGCATTTATTGAGCAAATTAGCTTACCAGCTTCTATCTGACTTTACTATATATTTTAACGTGTCATTCGATTGCAATGGTAATGTGGGTGTGTCGGTTTAGAAATGTTCCATTACGACTAGGAATGAATGAATATCTTAATGAACTAATCGAGTCTCCAATGTCCATTACTTGCCATTGAAACGTTAGGATATTATGGAGATTCCCTAAAGCATATTATTATAACCTAAGTAAAGCGAATTCATTATTTAAAAATAAATAATTCCGATTAGGATTATTACGTTATTTTCGGAAATGGAGATTATGATAAGAATAAATGTATCGTATTTAGCTGCTACGTACATACAAATAGAACACTATTATCGGTAAATTATGATTGGATAATTTATTATTATAAACAGACATGTATGCAAAGAAATAGCTACAGTCTTACAAACTTCATCTCGTTTGTATTTTAACAGCAGTAACAATTTATTAGTTTACCATTGTTGTGTCTTAGAAATGAATATACAAATATGATAGAACATCAAGTGTTCATTGGATTAACGTAGGTTTTAAAAACCTACAACATACCTACAATAACTAGGCCATCCTTCTCAGCAGTTCTCAGTCTCAGTCATACAGTTAGGCTTCATGCAAAGTTGCTAAAATGTCATGTCATGGACTGTTTTAATGTCTATAGATTTAACTATTGCAAGTGTATCATAACTTTCAGGCCTCCTGTATACAGGATATTATGTATACATACATTTGATATGCCATATAACTAATAGGATTTTTTACTTCAATAATAACGTAGCAAAAACATAAGTTTGCATTAATTTTTACACTGAAGATAAAAAAGATATCTCTCAACTCGAACTCAAAAATTAATCAATGCAAATTTTAAGCGGCCGTTCATATTATATGATTAGACTATTAGACACTGCTGCACAATACAAAGGACTTTGAGACAGGATGACAGAACTATCAAACTTTAACTATTATCTTTGCACTAATGTATTTCATTTACAATGCATAACGCTCTTGTTTCTATGTCCATTATTCTACGGTCAATTGCTGTTTATAGGTAGTTTATGTATGAACCCGCTACGATTCTATACATAACAATAGCAGAACCTATTTTAGGGAATAATTGGAATACAGTGACTAAAATTTGACATTTCCTGAGAGTACCGAAGCAAATGGGTAAATTACAGATGAACAACTACAATTTGTAAAGTTGTGAATTACATATAGGTAGTTGTAATTTAAAAGGAAAAATTCACTACCATTTGTGTCATTTAGTCGGAACTTAGTTTGACATTGATAAAGTATACATTGTAAAGTATTCCAACGTCAGAAGACTCCAAATAATAGGAGAGTTTGAAAGGAACACTAGGAAGGTAAAATGGGAAAATGTAAAAGGTGCAATTGAAAAGTAGTTTGTTTTTCATTATTGAAGTAGATAAACAAAAGAGAGTAAATGAGATAATTGATATACGTATTCTTTTTCTGTGGGTAGAATTGGGAAAGGAAGAAAGACGAGGAGGAATTGGAGGGCTTTAAGGAAAGAAGAAGAGGAGCCAGCCACATATATACACAGACTACTACGACTAGATACCTACCTATGAGTAATTAATTAATTTGAAAGTGGAACAAATAGTTTTCTGGAAGAAGGAACAGTCATTCCGCTCGAGAAGATAAAATAGTTTGGGTAGCAAAGTGGCCTGGGCTGGTCATATAGTAGAAAGTAATTGTAGGGAAGTGTAAGTTGAGTTGACTTTGGGAGTGAGTGAGTTACTCTTGTTTAAAACAAGTCGTCAGTGACATCGAAAATAGAAAGCAAATCAAAGTACATAAAGCAAAGTAAAGCAACGAGTGTGTTCAGTCAGTTCA
The DNA here is from genome assembly GCA_019776505.1 of Tomocerus nigrus. NCBI lineage: Eukaryota > Metazoa > Arthropoda > Collembola > Entomobryomorpha > Tomoceridae > Tomocerus > Tomocerus nigrus. Next base: position 4,089 of record JABASI010003719.1, read on the forward strand.
CATCAGAGCACATACACACAACAGCTACAACTACAGACAGACAGACACACACATAATAGGACAAAGTCATTGAAAAGAGAAAGGAAGAGCTAGCCAACGGAAAAGCAAACCAATATAATTTTCTTTCAGTGTTCAAAGCGAAGTTCACGATTTTCGGTTGTGAGGAACTGTAACACGATAGAATTGAGCGTTTCAGTTCAGCATCCGAAACCAATCTGCCGCTCCTGTTCTCTTCTGCTCCCTTCTCAAGAAGAACCAAAGGAAAGCAAGTAAACTAGTAAGAATAAATCGAAATTTCATTGATTTCCTCTCGTCTCCAGTCCCATTTGACGATTTCGTTCCATTGTTCCACTTTTTACCGCACCCCCGTACTACTATAATACACAAGATACGGTAGCAGAGTCAACACGGCACGTTGCTTGCCAGTTCCTAGTCTGCCAAGAAAAGCAAGTCAAACCAGCCTCCCTCTCTCTCTCTTTTCTATGTAGATCTGCTCTGGTTTTACGATTTTCTCTGGAGTCTTGGCCTTTTCTGCAAGGGTACATCCAGTATATAGTGAAGAACTGATCTGACTTGACTTGAATCGTGCTTATTTTCCAGTTCCAGTCACTCACTGTTGACTTGACTTGAAATCAGAGTCCTGTCCAGTTAATTCCAGCTCTCCAGCGACTCGATTATTTATTCAATCGAATCGAAGCAAAGCAACTCACTGGAACTGACTACATACTCTCTTCCAGCAGTGTGCTAGCGACTAGCGAGCTAACAATAAGCCAAGCTAAACCGAACTATTCTCTATCCTTTTCTCGTTTTCTCTCTCTCTCTCCTCTCTCTCTATGACCTAAACTACACTAAACTGATCTAACTACATAAACCAAACGAAATAAAGCAACTCATTGTGGTTTGCTTTCCTCTGATTGATTGCCATTTTCTATCGTGCCATATCGCCAATTGTCGGCAAAACGCATTTTATTGAACCTGAACAGGACTTGCGAATTCAACTCAAATACTAATTTAGCCATTAATATTACAAGACTATTGCACAGCTGAAATATTACATTGTATCTTGCAGACATGCTACATAAAAACATCTAATCTCTTTGTCTGTCTGCTGAAAAGTATATTAAATATTGCAGTCTATATAGATTAGCACTAGAGGTACCTTGGAAAATTGCAATCTCTCTCTCACCCATTTTACTCACATCACACACATTAAATCAGCTAGATTACAATAATTACGATTTTACACCTTTACTTTACCTTAGCTCCTTTGTACGTAATATGATGCCGCAATCTTTGTCAAATGTGCAACGTGTGCAGTTACTACTTCCTCGAGGAAATTCTCATCAAAATGGCTTATCTTACTATTCGTTCGGATCTGTTCGTGCTGCTATCGCAATTGCCTCTTCGTCCTGTAGTGGGCCCAGTGACAAGTGTTAGTAATCACGAAATATAAAGAAGCTCCTTGTAAAAAGTTGGCTGCTAAGCGAAAAAGATTCTGTGAGTGCTTCTTCGTGCAGCTACTCATCATCATTTTCCTGTGCTACTCGTGGCAGTTTTTCCTTCTTCTCTTCCGCTACGAAGAGTACGACAACCCGCAGCTATCCACACCTTCACTTTGAAAGTTTTCACCCCCTGAAAATCAATTTTTATTGAAGAAATAAACCTCTTTTCCATCGAATTCAAAGCAAGATTCCTCCTTTGGATACTTGTTTTTTCCCGTGACCTTGCTACACCTTCAGTTGGCGGCCTAACTTGAGTGCATTCATTGTAAAGAGCTACTTCAAAAATCCGAAAACAAAGTACTTTCAAATAAATCCTCGTCTGTCCACGTGAGTGACCTTTTTGGAAGTGTTGGAAATTTACTGCTATATTTTTTCAAAGAATAAAATCATTGCTGAAAACTAGAAGGAAGAAAGAGATTGAAGGAAGTGGGAAAAAGTGCTAGAAGATCAGTCAACGCTAAGTTAAGGGTGAGTGTATTGGAGCTGTAGTAGCGGCTCCTGTCTTGAGCCCGAATGTCATGGGGTGCTTCGGCGGCGGCCCCTCCAATAAGTCCGACCACGAAGAAGTCAAGCGTAGGAAGGAAGCAAACAAGAGAATCAATGCACAGATCCAAAAGGACAAACAAGTGTATCGGGCCACACATCGCCTTCTTCTCCTTGGTAAAGAATATTTTCATATACTAAGCTAACCTTAAAACGGACTATAATAGAAATATCTTTTTCTCTTTTACAAGTTGAGAACACGAACAGTGGGTATTCTTTGTTTTCAATTTCATTGCACTAATAAAATACGTACGGAGCAGTAATTTCATTTGAATAGTGACTGGCTCTGTTCTGCATTCTTGCCACTAATGAGAATCTATTCATCCATCCAAGTCCCATATACTATGTAGCTTATTGTCATCTTTGTTAACATAATTTAGCCAAATGTAATTGAGGATACCTCCTACTTGGTCACCTCACTTCTGTTTTGACTTCTCATGATCTCATGAAGTGCAGATCTTATTTCGTCATTCTTTTATCACTACTAGACTAAGCACTTTATTTCTCTGAAATATTATAATACTATTTAGCCAAGAGAAGAGATTAGCATCGAAAATGAAAATCAACTTGTTTGCATTTTCTATTGTGTTTCTTTTCTTGCTTTGCCGTTGTTGGCAGGAGATCTTCTCATAACATTATATCCTTCATATTAGCTTAGCTTCTACACATACTAGATGATAATAGTTTATATAGTTATAAAGTTTAAGCAAAGAGTTAAAAGAATTTATTTGCTATAATATTATCTGCATGTAAGTCATAAGTAAAATATGTAAGTATCTGCCACACTAAGAAATAAATTACAAAAGATTTTTTCCATTGCTTTACTTCTGCTTTGCCTACTCGTATTGATAATTGGTATGTATGAAAGACGACCAGACAAGACAATCATTCTTCGCAGATCGTGTTATACACTATAGATTTTCAAGTATCAACAAACGACTATTATAAATGTAGTAATTGGACATGTGTACTTATTGATATGTTCTTTTATATATAAATATCATAAATATCATCTATGCATACCTAGATATATTCACAGCTGTATGCATCTATAGTGTATTAGTGGTTGGTGAATTGCACAGTGCTTTATTTTACTAGGTGCTATAGCAGGTGAATTGCACTTAGGAGACTGCACACTGTTTTCATGTACATTTGTGTAGGGCACTATTAGTAAATAGCAGGCAGACTTGACTTTACTAGACCTGACTTGCCTTATGACCACTTTTTATCCTCTTTAGTTAAGCTGATCTGATCTCATTTGATTTCAATGTTGAATGTAATGCCATCAATCTTGTCCATGTCTGATGTGATGTCTCTGCCTTATTTATGCTTTGCCATTTACGTCCATCTCAAAGCAAGTAGAACAAAACAACAAGACACGACGAGGAGACGACCATCACATCACACAAAGTCTCTTTTGGCCCACAACAAAACACATTTATACATAGACAGGGACTCTCTCGCCTATACCTTCACGTAAAGTAGATCCTTAAACGCTTTCTGCAATAGCTTGTCATGACGTGACATGGATTGACCAACCAGTTCAGTATTTTAGTATTAGTTTACTTGAATTGACTTGACCTGTCGTGTTCTGTTCCCTTCGTATCGTATCACACGGTTCACTTGGCATTTCGCTCTATCTCCTCCAACTCATTGGCTATCTTCGTCTTGTCACTCTTTTTTCTTTTCCTCTCCACTTACTCTCCTCTGTCCAATAACTTAGAGTCACCTGGGGTAGCCAACTTCGTACGCAGTTACTTATAGCCAATCTTTATACCCTATTTGTTTACTTGTAGCCAACACTTACCTTTCCTATTCTTTTATCAATTTAAGGGAACACAGCAGTACAAATATTTGTTAGTATGACTTTATTTATGATGCCAATACTAAATTGAATAGCTCATTCTACAATAATTGTAGTATCCTCGTCAATGTTCTAATTCTAACGTTAGTTTGATAATAGATAATTATAAGAAAATGTAGGTTTATCATAGATTGCTTACTATAAATTGTAAAACCCTATCCGTATAATCCGTAGTGTAAAACTGTTTAACGGATTGTAAATGTTCAATTCTCCCTCAAGAACTGATTTGGTCACTGTTTGCCTTACAATTGGCTTGCTTTGTTTAAATATACTTTTTTGAAATTCTATTAGACCACTTTTTCTGCTTGAATCATTATAAATATTTTAGGATTGCAGTTGTTCAATAGTAGAGGGCTTCGTTACGTTCGGCTTTCTAAATTTCTTTTCTTCTGTGCCTTACATACGCACGCGTATCACATTTGATATTTTTACATATTTACATCAATGTAACATTTTGATTTTATTGACGCTCCTAAGCGTGTGTAGCAATGACATGGGTGTAATAATATTATATCTACATACTTAACAGCCATTAATTAGTATAGCCGCACTTTTTGTTTGTACTTTGATTGAAATTCCTAATTGAGGAGTGGTATAGAGGGAAGTCAGTATAATTTAGGATTTGTAGTGATGATAGTATTAAATATGTAGCAGTAAGGAATGTACGTAAGTGCTTTAATTATAGCAGTTGCAATGCTTTCTTACAATTACACCGGACAATTAAGACCTGTAAGTTTTGTAACTCAGTACTCAAGTGCTGTTATTTTGTAGTTCATGGGATATAAGTAGGTATGTGCTCTGTAGAAAATAAAGTGGCAACGGCAGGAAAGTGCTATATTCTTACAGATATACTTAATATTACGAGTTTAAGAGTAGGTTTAGTGATACCACCGGATTGGACTAAAGCACGACTCCTAGACGTTGTCATCACATCTTTTCCCCAGATACATAATTCAAAGTTCACAAAAGGCCGTACATACTTACAATTATAGAGTATGTTGACCAAAAATGCTATTCGGTTTCTTGTGTACCTGAACCGTGAGGCAGAAAGAAAGAAATCTACCCTGGTTTTTTCTTTTAGTCCTATTACGTACATTTAGCGTTATTGTTGGGAGTAGAGGATTTTTCTATATTTTACACACTTTTGTAGAATTACTTGAACTAAAAAGGTCAAGGAGAAATGAAAAGTCAAGAAAGAAGTTGACTTATTACTAGATTCAGGTTAAAGTACTTATACTGACTGACTGAGTGGGGACATTTATTTCGTTTACTTCCTCTCTTTAAAATTTAATGTCTTTAATGAAGACAGAAACCAACAGCTCGTTTTTTACTTGTCAAACAAAAATGTAAGTTATTTAATATGCCCCTGTACATATAGAATGTGTACGTAATAAAGATGCAAAACTAAAATAGTTGATGCCTTTTGGTAGGTCAAGTACTCAGTACTTACGTAAAATATTGAAACCTTGGCACTCAATAAGCCAATTTACCTATAGGTACCCACAGTTTTAACAAATAAAAGTGACATTGAGCAGAAAATATGTGTGATACCTTACTTACTTTGAGTGGATTCGCTAATATTTAATTGAGATACTGTATATGTATCAATTTATTATAGTAAAATAGCAAATGGTTAGCAAACGGTGGAGAGAAAAAGTTAACCTTATATCGTACTGGTCTAGTGGTAACATAATTTACATATTATAAGTAGTATATGATTAATACGTTTCATTATAGCCTTTTATCAGTTTCCAATTTGTAATGGCTATTTTAACAATTGCTAAAAGTTAAGTTGTAATTCCCTCTAATGCGTGGGAGACTTTCTTGAAATGCTCACAGCTCGCAATCAGTAGCATTGAGATAAATAGTATTTATTGCATACAGGGAAGATAAGAATTTATGATGTGTAATATGAGGTAGATTGCAGAGATACTACAAAGTGTTGTAAATAACGTAAAACTAGCAATAATGTCCCTCCCAAACGTAGTCAACCATTAACTCGGAGTAAATGTTTATGATTTTTACGAAAAATTGAATTGAGCACAGCACATCTCTTGTTATGCACAAGTACCTAATTAATTAATAATTTTATTAACCATGCAACTTTGGAAGCAGAATCATAATATGTTATGTTATACTTATCTGCATACTAATGCATAATGCAAGTTAATATGGGATGAGTGTTAATTATTTGTTCAAATCTTGAGCATAGCATAAAATCACAATTCTTTTCAAGCCGATATGCGATAATAAAATTGCTGGTCTTTTTTACTGCAGAAAAAAGTCTACTCCTACTTCCTTTGAGCTTAAGATCAAACTAGGCACCATATTTCATGATAATAAATAATAATCCCTCTTGTCTTCCGACCTCCCATTGAGAGAAAGTATTCTTTACGGTGCTGCGTAAGTAAACATTTCTGTTAAGCAAATTGTACACAGATAGAGTGCAATATTCTATTCTCAAAAAAGTATATGTTTCTAATACCATTTTACCTTAGAGTAGTTAGAGTATAGGTACGTAGTATTTTGAAGAATATTCAAGGTCGAAAATATTGTAATAAAATGAATCTTGTATTCTTACTTAATAACAGTAATGGCATTGCTCAAATTGTAGGAGATATGTTATGCCAGTGTGCAAGTGTTGGGCTGCTATAGAAAGTGGGCTTCTTAAAATGTTATGAATGTTATTACCTTAGAATATAACAAAACATACATATGTATTAACATTTCCATAATTTTATTACAGTAATAAGTAGTATTAATCTTGTAATACAAAGTGACATTGCACGAGATTTAATTTCTCAGAATGCTAACCCTTCCCTTCAATGACAAATCTTACATATTTCATTGTGTGAACAAAGTCATAAAGAAAGATTCTTTAACTAATTCAACTTCAACTTTATTCATGAATCATTGAACATTGAGATTGACGACAAGATTGGTATACATGCATAGGTACATACATATTGGGCAAAAATGAACACAATGATAAATAATAAAGCAAATATTTGTCGTTCGTTTTTAAGTGCTGCTGTAGTGTCTCTGTATAGGTAAATTTTGCATACGGAGAGTACTTTTATGCATACGTATACTAGTTGAGTGGAAAGCGGAAGGTATTAAGACTGAGGACCTACATTTCAACTTCAATAAAAATATTTATCATAATCATAATAATCATAATCGTTGTAAATTGATTTAAATACGTTTTTTGTTTACCTACCCACTATACACAATTTCCATTTCCCTAAAGACATGAATTAATAACTGAATTATATTGATCTTATGATCATTGATGAGTATGATGAGAGATGCAAATCAATTCGAATGCCAAATAAGTTGCAGCTACCTTTTACCGAAGATATTTTGTTTATCCGGGCAAATTATATTTCGTTTATAGGATATATAGGATATATCATTGAATTGTTCCATTGCTCGTGACTTAATGATGAAAACTAGACTATTCAATCTATTTCTATCAATTAGAAAGGGAGCGTTTTATTTGTTAGCTCGAGTATCTGAAGACAAATCAAAAGTTACCGATGCAGTGATCTAAATATGGGATCATTAACTGTAACTTGAACACTTTTTGTACTCTATTATCTGTCTGTACATCTACTATTTCAGATTGTCAAGAAATTAGAATGGATACTTCTTGTATTACCATAAAGCTCATTATTGCTCTAATGCTAAACGCAAAAGATAGCTAATAAAATATACAGAATTGTCATGAATGGTTACAGTTACAGTAACATAATAGTGCGCACTAGTGCACATCTTTAGGAGATCCGTTTACTATTATTCCTGATTATTGTCTTTTATTGCGATGTCATTGGTTTCTTAGATTTACATGGTTATTAATGCATAGGTGTAGTTTATTCAGACGCAGCGCAGAAGTGAATGATCCATGAAAACAGATTTTTTTCTGCCCTTTTATATGACAATTATTTGTAACATTGTTTTTTGTAATTCTACGTCTTATCTCTTATTACAAGTGTGAATCTGTTATAAACCATTATAGTTTTCAAAATTTGGAAATGGTACTAGCTGACATTTTACAGTGCGATGTTGCATACTTCCCGTGATATTATATTTTCTGCTTTAATGATCATTTAACACAACTTCAACAGTACTACTTACATTATGTAACAGGCAGATATGTAGTTAAGAATAATATGTAAATATACCTATACGTAAACTCTCTTGTAATTGTATCACATAAATAAACGTGTCATTCAAGACGAATTTGATACTTTAATTGTCTATCTGGTCTTCTTTAACGAATGACATGGCTTATTGTATAAGTCACTGTACCACTAAATTGAAATCAAATCCGAAAGGAGACATCCTCGAAACTTGTTTGCTTGTGTTATAATAGATAATAGATATTAATTTTTCAATGCCATTTCATAATCGTGTTTTGATTGCACAGATTACTTTTAACTTGGATGAGTTTGTATTTCTTGTTCCTTCATAGTCTTGTTCTTTAATTGACTTGAAGTTCATGGCTAACATTGCAACAAAGAAATGTCGAGAGTTTTATTCATATATTATTAGCTCTTTAAATATTTAATCTTGAGCCTACTTACAATACAATCCAGCCACAAACAACCAGTACACATGCCATGCTGTTTAAACTGTTTGCTTGTAGACGGAACATCCAGTATCGGCGATACTAGCTTTAATTTAACACAGTTTTATCCGTATACTGTATCCGTGGAAAATGTTATCCATTATCCTTTATCCACTACTGTCTCTGGAGAATTTACCGTACCAACTGGTTTTTGTTTTGACACGCTAGCTTATAACAGTTTTGTTATAATATGACTTGTGTAAAAACACGAGGACACACTACAACACACGTGTAGAATTACATTTTTACTTCGACAACAGACCTAAGTGGACGTAGCATAGCTTAAACTGCTTAGCTTTCCAAAATTACAATCTCATGTGGAAGTTTTTTTTTCATTGTAGAAAATCAAAACACTTTTACCGAGAATTCATATGCATACGTATACTACCAACTACGTACAACGTATGAGGTGACTGTACGTACAACGTAGGTATTACATATCAGGCGAAGGCAGACTTTTCACTACCCTTTAGTTTTGATCTGTGATTTAATGCTTACCTATATACCTTTACCCCTGTTATCGTAATTAACCCATGACCTTATTTGAGTATTTTGGATATCAGCATTCTTTTATTGCACCAGAATCTTGTCTGTCAAATATCTGTCGCAAATGGTAAAAATGGAAAACTATACATTCATAAAATGTCTGTAACAAACGTTCACTCAAAACAAGTGACTCCTGCTACAGATTTACTTTATTATCAACATGTTATGTAGATCTTGTGTGCAACTAACAGATACATATCCAGGAATTTGATCAGTGGGGGGCACAATTTTTGTACTACTTTCGGTTTTATGTAAAAAATGAATGAAAGTTAACACATTACGCGCAAAGTGCGTAAAACCTTTAGTATTTAGTTCTGCTTATTTTTTTCAGTCTATTTCTCGGATATAGCCCCCACCCCCGCCCCCTTTAAATGCGTTCCTGTCAGCTGCATGCAGGGAAACTTAGATATCACACAGCAAAAAACTAGCTAAAAGTTTGGTTTACATAAAGTGGCTTCAATAGACATTTTATACATTGAATTTTCTGAATTTTTACTTCACCGCTGGCACCCGTTAGTTTCAAAGAAAATCATCGCTGTTATCTTGGTAAACGTTGATTTTTAAATCTTTCGGTCAAAACTTAACTTTCAAATAGCCAAAAAACTTTTTTTCCATTCACTACCATTCACAAATACGGATGTAGATATGTAGAAGACAGTGGTTTTGAAAAATTATAAGGTGTACCTAACATACTGGCTAGCATGCACAACATATTATTTATCTCCCTTTGTTATCTTATATTATAATATAGTTTCAATCTTGGCTGCAATAAAACTACCATAAAGTGTGAAAAGCATTTCAAGGGTGTAAAAGTTCATTTAAGACAGAACAGTGGTGCACGTATTTTATCGTAAACTTAATAAATGCATCTCTTTAGCATCAACTAGACTGTTAGTCCTTCATATTTTGATTCTGCCATTGATGAGTACATACATATACAGCATTAGATTCGATATAATTAAGTAGGTAGGCACTATATCTATATGTGAATTTGAGTTTACTGGCATTCGTAAAGGCCACGGCCACGTCAATTGTGACACATTCCTATAAACTAATCTAGACGTGAATATTGTGAAACATTTATTTGCTGTCTTCCAATTCTAAGAAGAAACAGAAGGCCGTTGTCAAATGAGTACCTTTTAATTTTGTTGGCCTTATATGTGCTAAAAACCTAAACAAGCAGATTGTAAATAGATTGTCCTGTGATAAGGAGCTCACATTTATTATACTTTTTCAATAAAAATTTACACCTCTGGCTTCGGCTAGCAAAAAACCTGATTATATCAAGGAGAAATTAAGTTATAAATGAGGTTTTAACAGCACATGCCAATTCAGTAATTACAAACTCGCTTCTTTGTCTTGAGTAAGTACGCATGTATCTTATAAGCACCAAAATATCATGCAAACTACTTACTAAATATAAAATTGTGCTTGAATCACTTTTCCATTCCATCCTTCACTTACAAATATTTTTGGTATGGAAGGAACTATAGGTATATCTGTATAATTTATATCAGCGATATCTGCTAATATAGGTATACAGAGATGACAGAGATGCTAAAGAGATGGGCACTATTAAGTTCACATATGACTTTTAGCCTGTAAATGACATTTTCTGATTTTATGCATAAAAAGCATACCTACCAAGTTTTTTAGGTGTTTTCCAGAAAATTGAATTTTCGATTCATTTTGACCTCAGTAAAGGTGAAAGTCAAGTGAAAGTTGAATGTAACTTTTATGCGGGGAAACAAGAAATGTCATTTAATTTTTATTTAATATTTTTTGTTCAGAGCAGCGTCAGCTGCTCTGTACAAGAATGCTACGTTGGTAAGTTGGTATATCTGTCTGTCCGCGTATTTTCACAATACTTTAGAATAGACTGGGAGACAACATCAACTCCAGAGGTCAGCTCATGAACCGATTGAAATATATGGTTCAAATTTTGTTCTCGTAGGTACTACTACGGTCTAAAGAAATGCGAAGCATGAAAATGGGGTCAAAAGGCCAAAGTCAACGGGTTATTCTAAGGTTATGTCGAAAACAGGCAGGAATACTTCGTTAAAACTTTATGTATATGCTACTACTACTAGTACTAGTCTACTAGTGCTCAAACTAACATGTCGTGTCGTGTTGTGCGTCGATAGGTCAACGTTATTACCTCAACACTACTATTATATCCATTTTACAGGTTTATTCTATCCACCTATCTTACTGCCTATCCAAAGAGTGTAATATTTAATCGTAGCTGTCTACCCATAAAATAACCTTTTATATCGGAAACTCACCAATTAGTCTAATAAATAGTTCCTATTCAGATCAGACGTTTTAGAATACACGCCCACTAAAGGTTTTTACAGATGTGTTAGTGCAGAAGCATCTTAACGGTTAGGCTTGCATCCACCATAGAAGGTAGACACGTTTAAGTACTGAATGATAAAGAAAAGTGCTTTTTATAGTTTTAATCAAGATGTGTTGACAACGTCCCCTGGTTACGCCTCTCCCCTGCTCTCACCCTCCCAGGTGACGACTATAGCATGTTTTGCTC